>OW028584.1:2895431-3032931 GCA_932294295.1 Alitta virens
GTAGTAGTAGTAGTAGTAGTAGTAGTAGTAGTAGTAGTAGTAGTAGTAGTAGTAGTAGAAGTAGTAGTAGTAGTAGTAGTAGTAGTAGTAGTAGTGGAAGTAGTAGTAGTAGTAGTAGTAGTAGTAGTAGTGGAAGTAGTAGTAATAGTGGTAGTAGTAGTAGTAGTAGTAGTAGTAGTAGTGGAAGTAGTAGTAGTAGTAGTAGTAGTAGTAGTAGTGGAAGTAGTAGTAATAGTAGTAGTAGTAGTAGTAATAGTAGTAGTAGTAGTGGAAGTAGTAGTAGTAGTAGTAGTAGTAGTAGTAGTAGTAGTAGTAGTAGTAGTAGTAGTAGTAGAAGTAGTAGAAGTAGTAGAAGTAATAGTACAATTTTATTTAATGTCGTTTTTGATCAGAGTCAAAATAATACATACAATTAAATTACAATCATGACAAAAAATAATGAGTATATTATGCAAAACTACATGGCCAAACATGCTGCGTGCATTTTCCATGAGAAGGATAAACGCATGGAACACGCATGGTTTTTGCTTCATTATAATTAGCTAAAAACCATGCATTTTCCATGCGTTTATCCTTCTCATGGAAAGCGCACGTGGCACAATTGGGAGTGAATTGCATTGAATTGGCCTGAATTTCTTCTGTATTATATTGTATTGAATTTATTGTTTTGATGTCACCTGCAAGTATGACGTTTATCAGCCAGTGTGTCCTGACGAGTACAGACGATGGCGCCATCTATGTTCTTAACAACAATGGTCTCTCGGTGACCTAGCCATTGTGTCATGGTTACAGAAGTGGTATTGAAGTCAAAAGATGGCTCGAGAAATAAAGTCATTTGAATATATGCACACTAGATAGCATACTTGCAATCTTTAGTGACAAGGCTGTTTTTTGTTGTTGTTGAAATAGCCCTAAATGTTAAATTTAGAACAACATTTAACAATTTAACTACATACACAATAAAATTACCCAAATAATGCATTTTCCCCAATTGACTCAGAATTTTAAATAATACGAAATCAGAAATGTAACTGTTTTTACAATGTCATTGTCATCAAAATACGAAAAATGAACACTTAATTAATATTTAAAGATAAACTTTATTGTGACTAATTATCTCAGTTAACGCGCATAACACAAATCTTATATTAAAAATGTGCCGGTGTGGTTATAACCAAGAAATACCACATTTACGATCAATTTTCTGATTAACTAAATTCGGTAATTTAACCGAAGTGTAGCAAAACCTATTTCTAGCTGAGATCTTAGAAAAACACTGTGATTTGATCATTCACATTAATGATCCAGACATTTGCAGTCAGCCACATATAATACTGGCAACAGATATTTGATCAGTAAAATTAATTCAATTGGCAAAATTGCAGAACACTGATAGAACAGCAATATGACCCAAACAATATTGCAACGTCTTAACGCAGTTCAGCGGGCCCGTCTTTTTGTGTATCACCATGTCTGATTGGCTTAACGGCCGTTATATTAATTGTTTTTTGATTCAATACAGAAAAAAGAAACTTATAGGACATTAATTGCGTGGAAGTTGTCGAAGCACGGATGCAATTTGAGGTTAAGTTTTCTTAGCCTATGGGACATTTAAGTTTTGTTGGGACTTGTAATTTCACATCTTGATTACACCAATTTCGGCAAAGCTCTAAACAAACTTCAGGTAGTTCAGGACGTTGCTGGGTTCAAAGAACATAGATTACATCATATACTGCAGTCAAAACAAAAGCAATTTTTCAAATGATTTAGGGCCATAGCCCCACAGTGGCTGAAAGTTAGACACAATATCTAATTTGAGCAACTTCCTGGGCACTTTTTCCAGTTAAGCCTTCAGCATCCACAACTCAGTGCCAGAGCATTGTATAATGTTCACACCAGGTGGAGTAGTTGCTGGTATGCACAACTCTGCCATCTGCCGTAATATTACAACTAGCCTCAGTTACGGGAGCGTACCACAGTTTATTTACTATACATTTTTAATGTAACATATTGGTCTTTTGCTCTTTCCCAACATCACTGAAAATTATTAGCATATTTTTTCTTGAAAGTATCAATCCTAACTAAGATGTAGACATGCAGTTTATACATTGTTAGCCGTCTAAATTTTTTGCTAGCAGCTCTTGAAAATGATGCCTCCCCTTTGTTGTAGTAATTGCCAGGCTTCCAGCTCAGACCCCTTGCATCATTCAAAAAAATAGTTCCAGCAAAATTCCCATAACACTGCCTTAATTTCTATCTAAACAGACTAAAAACTATATAACTTAACTTATTAGAATAGTTCAGAGGTCACAAGAATACATTTTTAACAAGAAAATGCTATCAGAAGCGGACATATGTTGGTTTTTTTGAAGTACTATTTTACTGTGTGCAAAGCCACTTATATCAATTGTGGTTTGCACCCTGACCCACTCACTAAAAAAAACGTGCTGGTCGAAAAAAAGTTGTTGCAACGCATTCTCACTGTTCAGCAGGCGAGTCTTTGAACCGTCACGTCTGATTGGCTAATCGGCCGTGAAATGGTTTTTTGATTAGGTGCTTCATTGTTTACAATTCATTATAAAAAATACATTGAATAGTGTGGAAATCGTCGAAGCACGGATGCAATTTAAGTTTTTGTTAGTGCTATTTGGATTAGATCGCTACGCACATATACAACATATTGCCGACCAAACAAATTATATCAATGTGCACTGCTTTAGATATGATATCCTAGTTGTGGTATTTCTCATATAACATTGAGCAAGTTTGAATTGAGGAACATAGATCAAAAGTGGCTCGGTTAGTTGTGCGGGCAAAATGGTGAGTTGCTCTAAATAAGATTCTAGATGGCGCGGATGACTTGTAGACAGCCTCAGTTAAATTGGCATTTCCCTAAATATTAGGTCTGTATAATCTAGAATTAGCTCGCTGATTGGTCTAGAGCAGACAAATATATTTCTGTGTACACCAAATGATCAGTTTAGCCACGCCCTCCCATGATATTTTCAGTATTTCCGAAATGACATCACTACACATGAAGCTTTCTGTGTGCTGGTTCACCAAAAGTTGTCTTATTGATTTATAAGATCTGACTTTGTGTTACATTTTTATGGTAACACCATAATGGACACTTAACTTAGAGATTGTCGCCCTTTACCCGCAATTTTGGCTCTGGATTCAGCGGAGCTCGCGCTTTATCATGAACCTGTTGAAGGAGCTTCAGTCTGCCTGTTTATTTTTTACATTTATTTTGGGAGAGACAAAGGATAAAATTGTTAATACATATTAATTTTGGGAGTACAGGAATTTATTCCACTCGGTTGTCATATTTCATGAAGTTGAAAGCTCAGTGAGATATGTCAAACTAAACATGTGATAATTTAATATTATCAGCCTTCTTTTTTCAGATCAACGTCTCACAATGCTATAAAACTAGGTGTTTCAGAAGCAAATGCCCATGAATAATACTGAAATTATTATTATTTTGAAAATTGCTAGCCATAAAAATAACTCCATACTTCTCTTTGCTTTCATTGCTTGTGTAAGCAACCATTTCTCATAGAATTCACCTTTTGTCAGAAAGTCCCTTAATAGTTAAAAATAAATAAAAAATAGTAATAATACAGTTCCTATTGAAATCATATGAACTTCACAGTGTGCTGACCTCAAAGGGTAATGTAAAAAAAAAATATATTTAATTTCCAACAAAGGTTTATTTACATTGAAACTTTACAGGGTTTAGGTGCATGCAGTTTATATTGAATTTAATCACACATCCCCTTATGTATATAGAAATTTTAAACAGTGAACATGACTTCGCAGAGTGTTGTATTTTGCATCTGTGAGTTGATAACTACACCATCACAATGGCTGTATGGACAACGACAAACAAAGCTGCAAGCATCACCAATATTCATCTTCTTTGAACATGTTGCCATTCCATTACATGTGAAACCACATTTTGTGTTGTCCATCTTGGTATTAAATGATTCAGCAATCAAGACATTGAACGTTGCCAGAAATAACAATATGGACAAGGCTGTTTTTAGGGATGCTCACATCTATATACAATGTTGGTATCTGTAGATCAAAGGTGACACATGTTTCAGTGTTTGAGTCATTCAGAACATGTAGGGCAGCTGAGTTTGGGGACTGAGGGATGAACTTTAATCCTGAAAAACAAAAAACAAACAAAAAAATTGCATAAAATGTATAATCATCAGGCCTGTGTGATGATAAAATACATAATAATTAGCATACATTATGTATTAACATCAATATTCAGATTTAGATATTATATATGACCTGGAACAGGACTCGACCATGTTTTTTTTTCCTTTTTTTCTTTAGATAAAGTCAAGAAAAAATATTTCAGGTAAAATGCAAAGTAGGTAATCAAGATAGCAGTAATAGTTATCAAATGACTAGCAGGTAGTCATATATGGTACCCATTTATTACACTGTATGATCATTATATATTTAGTCAGAGGGCTGACCAGCTGAATGTAGGCCCAGGTTCAACACATGAGGGCACCACATGAATTTGGTAATGCCAATTAACCTCGTTTTGGGGTCAATTGAGGTCATACAACTTACAAAAATGTTTGTCACTTTAAACTTAAAATATTTTTCTACATACTGCATAGTCACACAACATACTAAGCCAAGGGGGTGGGGAGGCTAAAACTCCTTGAACCCTCTCCCCCCCCCCAAAACCTCATCTGATGCATATAAACACTTGCTTCAGTCGGTCGCCATGTGTCGATTTGCAATAATGAATGGATTTCACCACATATTAGATATGGAGGTCACAAAAGAGCTATACGTCAAAAATAATTACAACTATTGCAATATCAAATTGGATGTAAAAATATAAAAATACAAAACACCAAAGAAAGAATTATGACTTCACCTTGAAGGATAATAAAGAGATATCTGGATGTCAGTTTATGGACCTTAGTCATCCAGAAGTCAACTCCTTCCTCCCAGAGATTTGGGCATGTTAGGTTTTTCACACTGACCATCTCCGAAGCCCAGAGTTTACTTTTGTAAACATAGTTATCTTGGCGACCACTGAATCTACCAGGATAGGCCAGATAATTTTGTTGAGTTGCTTTCTTCGGAATGGTGATATCAGTCATTATTTCACAACCTGAAATTTAACCAGAGACTGATATTTTCAGTATTTCTGAAATGACGTCATGGCAACTGCGGGTCATCTGTGGCAGAATCTGTCAGGCAAGTCCCATGACACCCAACTTTACTGAACATTTTTATCCGTTGCTTCATTAGGATAGGAATTTAGACAAAACCTGACATTGCCCCGTTGCCAACTACATTACACTTCTCCAAATAGGTACATTGCTTGTGTATGACAACTAGGAGTCGAGAAAATAATAATATTGTTTACATCGCTTTTTGACTGCAACTTTGACTGTGGATCCAACACCGCTCAGATATGATCCAGGCAACTGTCAAAACCTTTCTGCCCTATTGATTATGTGTTTTGGGAGAGACAGCTTTATCACATAAAACTTGGTTTTTGGGCATATTCCATCATGAATAGCATGGAGTAGCAAAACAAAGAACAGAAACGTTACTAATAATTCAAACCCTAAATGTGGACTACTTTTAAGATAACGTTTTGCCATCTTGTAATTGGTCATTAATTTGATCATGGAGAAGCAGCAGAAATGACATTGGAGAATACAGCAAAATCCTTGTTATTTGACTAGTAACTAGCACCTCTGTTTATTATGTAGTGCCCCATGCCATTTCTTGAGAAACATGACCAATAAATAGGTAGACATTTATTTTGAACCCTTTGAACACTATTTTGGCATTTTATTTATATTATATTGGATCTCCTTTTAATCATCAATTGTCATGTAGGGCGGAGGCCTAGCTCAGAGGTAGCGCTCTGGGCTTCCAACCGCTGGGTCCCGGGTTCGATTCCCGGTCGAGCCTAAAGGGGGTTTCACACATAGCCGGATCAGACGCAGGAGCGTCCCGGAATGAAATTTCGTCAAGTCCGGGGCGGTCCGGGCGAAAAAGTTAGAAATGTAAACAAAAACAAATAATTGGGCGGTGTGGACACGAAGGCAAGACGGAGACAACAAGGAGCAACACGGTCATGACACGGATGTGTACGGGTGCTACAAGGATATGTACGGAGGAGCACGGTTAAACAAGGCATGAGCCACGGTTGTAGCCGGAGGTAACACGACTGTGCCGGAGTGAACCGGATGTTACACGGGGCCTTCACGGATATACCCGATCGTTACACGACCTTACTACGATATCACTACGGAGTTAAGCGGTTTTCACCCGGATCGCTCTGAAATTGGTATTTAAACTGGCTGCGTTCCACTGTCCATCATTCCACTTCGGACTACCATACTGCAAAGGTGTTGCTGCTACTACAGAAAAAATTGGATATGTCTTTATCACACTACGACAGGGTGGAATTGGATTTAAAGTGCATGGACATGCAAGTCCAGCTATTGACTGCTGCTAATGATATAATTCTGCAAGAAGAACACAAACTGCAAGATGATGCAGTGAGGGCCACAACATCAACTGATGAAGATGACCTATTAGAAAATGCTCCTGCTGCACCAAGACGAAGAAGAAGAAGGCAAATGTGGGTGCGACCTTGGCTGCTAAGAAGACCTCTTTATGGGCAGTATGAAAAACTGATGGCTGAATTGACTGCAGAAGATGTGGGTGGCTTCAAGAATTTCATGAGGATGGAGCCTGACTTATTCCATGAAGTTCTTGCCAGAGTGGGACCTAGGATTACAAAGCAGGATACCTTTTGGAGGAGGGCCCTTGAACCTGGATTGAAACTGGCTATTACCTTGCGCTACCTGGGTACGGGCAACAGCTACAAGTCTCTGCAGTATGGATTTAGGGTAGCCTTCAATACCATTTCTATCCTGGTCATCGAAGTCTGCCAGGCCATCATAGACGAGTACTCAGCAGAAGTCATGCAGTGTCCTGTAACTCCAGAAGCCTGGAAAGCAGTTGCCAATGGATTCTACAACAGATGGAACTTCCCCCACTGTGTCGGCGCCATTGATGGGAAGCACGTTGCCATCAGATGTCCTGCCAAGTCTGGATCCCTGTTCTACAACTACAAGGGATTTTTCTCTATTGTCCTACTGGCTGTAGTTGATGCTGAATACAAGTTCCTCTACGTTGACATTGGTGCCAGTGGATCAGGCTCAGATGCTGGAGTGTTTAGCCAGACAGAATTGAAGGAAGCGCTAGAAAGTGGGAACATTGGATTACCTGAACCAGATAACCTGCCTAATGATGACCAACCAGTGCCTTACTTCATAGTTGGGGATGATGCCTTTGGACTGCAGACTTGGATGATGAAGCCTCTGCCTCACAGGAACATGAGCATGGAAGACAGAATCTTCAACTACAGACTTTCTAGAGCTAGACGGGTGGTAGAGAATGCATTTGGACTTTTGGCTGCCAGGTTCAGGTGTCTCCTCACAACAATGCCTCAAAGTCCTGACAGAGTGTGTACCATAACTCTTGCTTGCTGTGTGTTGCACAACCTACTGAGGGTGAGATATCCAACTGCTCAAGTGAATGCTGTGGACCAGGAAAATGCAGACATCCATGAGATCATCCCAGGTGCATGGAGGGAGAATGCTGTCAATCTACCAGACATGGGACATGTGTTCAGAGGCAACACCAACAGAGCAGCCAAGGAAATGCGGCAATACTTGGTCAGCTACGTGAACTCAGCAGCTGGGAGTGTACCATGGCAGCAAGACAAGATTTGAAAACAACACGAATGATGTAAGTTTCAACATTTAATTAATAGCAAACTTCAGACTTCTGCAGCACACAAGTGCAAAAAATACACATCATTTAATTATTGTCATGTAATACAGTTTACAGTGTTCATTACATTTAACTTCATCGGTATACAGTTCACATGCAAACATAAGTAATAACAGTTCATTGTTCATTTCAATAAAGTTCATTGTTCATTTTCAGCTCAACATTACTCGGTTGTGGTAGTTGGAGGCGTGGGCACCGAAAAGGAGGAGTTATGGTCATCACCACCAACCATTCCCCCCACACTAGTGTTCAACAAGTAGCTGGTGAGCGAAACATCCTGAGGCGTGCTGCAATCCTGTGGTGACATGGAAGGACGACCATGAGAAGGACCTGAAGTCAACCAGGCCTGACTGATAATGGTAGAAGATGGCGCAGGAGGGGGGGTCGGTGCAGGCACAGACGAAGAAGAAGGGGCAGCCGACACGAGAGGCTGGGGCGAAGGGCCGGATGGAGTAGCGAACATCCGGGCAGCAGGGCTGGATGAATGCTGTGCGAACATCTGGGCAGCAGGGCTGGATGAATGCTGTGGGAACATCTGGGCAGCAGGGCTGGATGAATGCTGATGATGAGGGAACATCTGCACAGGAGGACCGGATGAACTGGCTGTAGGAGCAGGGAGGACGAACTGCTGCTGATGCTGCTGAGGGACAGGAGGCAGAAACTGATGATACTGCTGTTGCTGTTGCAGTTGCTGTTGCTGCTGCTGTTGCTGTTGCTGCTGGCGCTTGCGACGATACGCCTGCTTAAACTGCATCAGGCTGTTTAAGGTTTGGGCCTGGTAATCCCACCAAGTCTCGGTGTCCATCTGCATCACCTCGTGGTAGATCATGTCCGTGAAGACCCTCTTGGACAAGCTGCCTGAGTCTGTCGGCTGACTCAACTTGCTGTGCATGTCCCTCTGCAGATCGGTGGCTTTTTCAATCAGCTGGAAATAGGAAAAAACACAACATTAGAGTAAGTCACATGGCAACTGCAACAGCATGTGCATTATTGACAATGTACTGAAAAGACACATCACCATACAGTGAACACTGGAAGTGCCAAGAAACAAAGCTACCACTTTCTACTATGGAAAAGCTACAACTTTAAAATGCAAGATTACAATTACAACTTTAAACTGCAACATTACAATACGATTATCTTGATTATCATGGCAACTGAAGCAGTATACTTACTTGAGTGACAGCTTGTGTAGCAATTCCATCTCCACTAGCTGCAAGGCTGGATGCATCACAGTCATGATGATGACGAGGCTGACGTCTGGACGTCTTCTTGCTTGGAGGAGGGGCCCCCATCTTCCTCGTGCTGCTGCTGCTGTCGCCCTTGTAAGGCCCACCCTTGGACCTGCTTGTATCGGAATCCCTGCCACCATCATCCGAACTATCGACAATGACCTCCTCAGCTTCAGACGTGTCATCCTCAGTGGTAGGTCTGTTGCTGCTGGTTGGAGTTTTGGCTGATAAGCTCTGGGAAAGCTGCCCACCTTTCTTTCTCTTCCCAGCATCAACCCTCTTGATGTGGCGTTCGAGGTAGCCGAAATTCTCCATTATCCAGTTGTCCCGGTCTGTCAGGATTCTAGCTGCCCCACCAGAAGGCTTCTTGGTTGGATCCGTGAGCTTCCCAACTGCAGTGCGCATTGAGTCTATCCAAGTTTTCAGCTGCTGCGCAGTACAATCCAGCTCCTTCGCCTTCTGGTCTAGCATTCGCGATTTTATGTCTATCCGCTTGTATTGAGCAAGCCGCCGGTTATACAACATCTCCTGGGACCGGTACCAGTCGGCCACATCTTGTTCCTGGTCTTCTGTGAGGTTCAGGGCTTCCTTTTTCTGCCTCTTCGCTCTTGCTGCAGGTGGGGGTGGAGCTGCAGTAGGAGGTACTGCAGGTGCAGCAGGTACAACTGGCCCAGGTAAATCTGGCATGCCTTGTGGACTTTGCGGTCTTGAAGAGGTATTACTGGCTACATCTTCTTCAACAGCAGCAGGTGGTGCAGGTTCCTCTTGGACAACAGTCTTCTTGCCAGGCCTCCCCTTTCGTGTCCTAGGTGGCATGGTGGTTAATTCAAGAAACGGCAGTAGCAGCAGCAGCAATCCAGAAGGTAATATCCAGAAGAAATGGTGGATGATAAATGAATTACTTCGATGATCAACGATGAACGGCGGGCGGTGGAATGATGCTTCTCCAAAGACGGCGGTTGTATATATACTCAGGCATCCGTACTCACTCCGTGTCAGTTTAATTAACTCCGTCTTGACACCCAGTTCACTCCTGTATGTCCGCATTGATCTCGTGTGACACCGTGTACATAACGGAGTTAACCGGGTCAAGCAAATGACATGTAAACCCGCTCTCCCTGTTCACTCCGTTTAGACTCCGTGTTGGTCCTAGTTCACTCGTGTGGAACCGAGTTGCTCCTTGTGCTCTCCGGAGCGTACTTTTCACGCCCGGTTGACGCCGGACTTAGCCGGAGATCACACGAAGTCTTTCGGTGTCAATACGGAGGTCCCCGGAGATCGACGGAGTCTACTGGGAGTCTACACGGATCTACACGGCCCAACACGGATTTCACTATTCCGGGATCTCCGGCATGAAAAATTAAACATGTTTAATTTTTTTGCCGGAGTCCCCCGGAGATACCGGACCATGCCGGACAATGCCGGACACTCCCGGACATGAACAAGATGTCTATACGCCTTTCCCCGGAGTATGCGGGAGTATTACGGAGTTGACCTCCGGGACGCTCCTGCGTCTGATCCGGCTATGTGTGAAACCCCCTTAAGTTGGATGGCTGTTTCATCCTTCGTCTCATTGCCATGGTCTCTGCCTGTCCTAATTAGCCCAATTGGTGCAGAAATACAGGACGTAAAGCCCTAATCACCCACCCAACATTGTCATGTAATTTAAAGCTGCATTTTCAGACATAAATTGCAATTTTCTGGAAATTCATCAACAAGTTGAAAATCACCTTATTCAATCAAGGCGTGCTAAAGCTGTGCAAGCCAGTGATTCTATCAGGCATTAACAAAACATAAATCATGCATTAAGAGAAAATCCAGACCAAAACATTGGGAATACAACGGAAATGGCATCATCATCCATTGTTCAGTATTATGATGTGTGTCAACATAGTATCTAAGGCATGAAAAAAATCCACTTTTTATTGTAATTTATTAGTGCAATTTTGTGCACAAAAGAGCCTGTTATGGTAAGAGATACCATGAGACAAGAAGGGATTATTGGTTTCGTAATATTATTTGAATGTACTAAATCTGGAGACAAACCATCTTCAAACTTACAAAAACTGACGTTACAATATTCCCAGCGGACTAGGGGGTCAGTTGTATAACACCAAGGGCCTTCTGGTTCCCCATCTGGATTTCTGCAGAAATTCTTCTCCTTTTCCGCATCTTTTTCCATTTTTGTCAAAGCTTGAACTACAAAGTTACTTGAAAATAGATATGAAAAAAGACTGATTTCAATGATTTATTGAAGTTATGTAATAGTATGATTCAAATTTGCATATCCTATTGTTTTCCATTAATTTTGTTCTTCTTTGTTGATTCCATAGTATAATTTATTGTTGATCGTTTACTTTGTTTACTGATGACGTAACTCTTTCCAAAGGTTTAATAAAATTCTGCTTTAAGAATACATGCAGTACAGTTACAAATGAAAGCAGACAGAAAATAAATAATGTCAATCAATTAAAATAAATGTGAAATTTGAAGGCTTGTTTCCAATAGAGTGTGAAATCTTATCTTATAAAATTTGTGGCCTAGGCACTGACCGTAGTTTGAAAACAAAACAGTTTACAGAGGCTAAATTGTCATGGATTCGATCACACCTACACTCTGTTAAAATAATAGGTGTTTATTCTTTGCCTGGTGTCTATTCAATAGTGTATCTGAAATCAGCCATTGCATTATTTGTCCTTAAACATTAACTATTTAAGCTAACTAACATAATTGTTTGATCTATACTATCACTTGAGTATGTATGGCAAGTTTATTCCATTCTACGCTGCAACCTTTTTATGAGCCGAGTGAGAAAGAACGAATATAACGTTAAGCGTTCATGCATTATTATAACTGAAATGAAGGTGAAATTTGGGTCATTCTGTTCCGAAATAATTTAAAACCTTGCGATCTTCCCTTTCGATCTTCTAAGATTTTTATGATTCACACTTTTACAAAGCTATAACACATTATTGGTTGATTGTATTGGGTTCAAATAATTCATCAGATAAAAGGCACTGAAGTTGCTGCCGCGTAGATCTAATCAGCACCTAACACTTAGGCAAAATGGTTATCGCCTGCGCCAAATTGATACATCTGTATTTGCATATATGTCATATTTGCATGGCTTAAATAAATAATCTGTCTGTCTAGTCATTGGATATTTGAAAAAAATCACAAAACAGCTAGTCGTGGCATGATTTGACCACATACTACATAGACAGTTACTCAGGCACTTGAAATTTATTTTCATAGATACATGTAAACCACATTCAAAGCAGTTCATGTTCTAAAAATTGTCTTAAAAAATTAAGCTTGAATGACTGCCTGACAGTCTTTCTGGATATTTTACTGCTACCAAGATGTGATTTGGTAGCAGAAAACTCAGTGGATGATTATACACAAAACAAGCAAAATTACTTTATTTGGTCACATCTCACATTGAAAATGTGTGCCATCTGTATAAATTTAGAATATGCAAATTCTACGTAAAAAAATGAAAATATGCTGTTTATGTTAATTTGGAAACCTAATAAGGTGAGGTGTGTCTGTCGTCCATTTCTGGCATTTTCTTCCACTTTTTGTGACATCGAGATCTCCATTATATTCTGTACCAAGTATTGTAGATTTGCAAATGTCATGGAATTGTGCATCTGCAACTGAAAGCAAAATGTAAATTTTTTAGTTAGTTAAATCCATAATTAACGTCCATTTTATTTTGGTCATGAAGCAAATTATGGACGGCAATGCTACTATTGATTCAAATCCCAAATATCATAAATACAAGGATATTCCTCAATTATTATCAAATAGCTCAAGTGTCACCACTGTAAAATAAAATCAGATCAACTTTCAGAACAAAATTATTGGCCCCTTAGTGCCCTAACAGCAACCTCCAAATTGTTTGAGGCTGTATATAGATCTTCATTCTGTTATTGTTATTTTACCAGTGAACTAAAAAGCTTTAATTAATTTTCAAGCAAGCATTTTGAAAGATACAAATAAGAGAATATACAAGAATATATTGTGATATTGAGGCAATAATAACTTGTATATTAAAATTATACTTAAACAGAGTTGAATAAAGTAATTTGTATGCTATAAAATGGTAGTTGAATCAACATTTTGATAATTTGGAATAATATCTGGAAATATTAAAAAAAAATTATATATTTGAGATATGTGCTCATTAAAGTTTAGTTTTGAGTCAAGAATGACACCAAAATATTTTGCTGTATTTTTCCTGTGGATGATTTTATCCCTTAGTTTTATTTCTTTTGACTGATCAGGAATATGTTTCATTCCACAAAACACCACATAGTTTGTTTCGCTGTCATGTACAATTAAATCATTTGCCTGGAACCAGTTTGTAAGATTCTGTAAACATTGTTCTGGTTCTTGTTTCAGTTTTTGGGGGTCATTTCCTGATAAAAAAAATACTTGTGTCTTCCGCAAACCTATTTATGTTGCATGCAGTTGCATTTTTTAGGTCATTAATATAGACTAGGAAGAGAAGTGGGCCTTAAACAGACCCTTGTGGTACACCCATTTTAACAGTTTTGGAATCTGATTTTTCATTTTTTATTTGTAAATACTTTTGCCTGTTAGTAAGATATTCAATGGCTGGTCCTCTTACGCCATATTTTTTCTAGTTTTGTAACTAATATATTGTGTTTTACGAGGTCAATGCCTTCGTTAAGTCGAGAAATATTCCAATTGTAATTTCTTTATTATCTATTGATTGGCGAATGGTGTCTATTACATTAACCAAAGCCGATCTTGTTGAGTGGTTTTTTTCTAAATCTGAACTGACAGTTATAAAGAAGTTTTTGCGTTTCTAAGAAATTGTACATTCTATTATAAATAACTTTTTCTATTATTTTGTTTATGCCACTTAATAAAGTAATCGGTCTATAATTATTTGGATCATCAGTATTTTTGCCCTTGTGAATTGGAATTACCTTGCCTGTTTTAAGGGCATCTGGATATTTCCCTGTTTTAAATCTCTGGTTGCATAGATGAACCAGAGGTATTAGGCTATAACAGTGATTAAGAATTTTATTTGAGATTCCATCATCGCCCGGTGCTTTTCTATTTTTGAAATCAGAAATTATTCTTTGTATTTCTTTTTGATTTGTAGGGTAAATGTACATACTGCTTTCGCATTATGTCCTCAAGTAATTTTTAAATTTTATTGTCTTACAATATTGTGTTTTTTTCTTGTTATTTGATTTCCTACACTTATAAAATTATCACACAGTGCATTAACAATTGCTTTGTCACCAGTAAATACTTTTACTTCGTATGTAATTTTGTTTATTTCTTTCTTAGCTTTTGTCTGTGTAGGATTAATAACTGGACTAAAGATTTTCCATCATCAGATGTTGATAATACATTTCCTCAGCTTTTCCCATTACGCTTGTTAAACTATTTCTGTATTTCTTGTAAATAGTGTTATACCTTTCATTGGGATAATTTAGATATGTTCTGTACAAATAAGCTTTTTGATTTATGCTTATTCTGATCCCTAGTGTCATCCATTTCTTGTCTTTCATTCTTTTTCGAGATATCATGACAAGTGGAAATGATATTTCATATGCTTAAGAATATGTGGTATAAATCATATCTAATGTAATATTTGGATTAGTGTTTTTATATAATTCTCAAATGTTTCATTTTGTAGAATGTTTTTAAATTTTGCGAAATTTGCAATACCCTGTAAATCTAATAAAGGGTCTTTTGTTTTCATCTGTGTGAAGAATTTTTGTCAGATTTTATCATGATGAAGTTTGGTAGATGATCAGAGTTGTTACTGAATATGTTACCACTCTCAATTTCATCATTTATAGTGTGGTTGTTTAACTTCATGAATATGTTGTCAATTATGGTAGCGGAATGTTCAGTTATTCTTGTATGGAGAGTTACGGTTGGCAAACAATTTTCTTACAGATAAATATGCATGCCCCTCCAAACCTATTTTTGTAGTAATTTATATTCTATTGATTTTTGAAAACTGGAAGCTCTATTTTCAATATTATTTCTAACAATTTCTGATAATATATTAAGTTTTATCTTTTCTTATCTTATCTTGTCTTTTCTCGTCTTGTCTTGTCTTGTCTCTATTTTATCTTTATCTTATGTACAAACATGGAGTTATAAGCACAGGAGAGGAAACTGGGTAGTTTATCACATTTTAGGTGCGACGCGATGGCTTTTTAATGACCACAGGTAATACGCACCCCCCTATGCATCCCCCTCGCACGAACGTGGCCGAAAGCACTTCAGGTGTGCTCGTCTGCAAAACTAGGTCCATGACCCAGTTACGCCTTGCTGACTGAGTTGCATGTTTATCAACAAAATTTCGTTTCTACATGGTGACAGAGGATCCTATAATCTGACCAAATGAACAAAAAATATGTGGACAAGATCTTCTCAGTTACCAACACACATGGCGACTTTATTTTCACTTCATAATTCTTAAAAACACAACTAACCGACAGAAGGCGCTATATGCAAATACACTGACTAGTGGCGACACCACAGTTATACACTGGCAGATCTATAAACTTAAGTTTACACTTAACACCCCCACTTAAACTTAAGTTATTACAACTTCAGTTCACAATCAAGTTCGAAGTTTAATACATAATACTGTTACATAAACTTAAAACATCTTACAATACTGTACTCTAATTAGGTTACAAAAATTTTATTTTATTTTTTTTCATTAATACCTTAAGTGCAAAAGTTTACTTATCCTGGCTTTAGTCAAAGGCTTTGTAAAAGTGTCTGCTATGTTCAACTCAGAAGGAACATACTCAAGTACAATAAGACCATTTTGAACTTCTGATCTAACAAAATGATACCTGATATCAATGTGCTTTGATCTTTGGTGCACTGGATTCTTTGCTGAAGCAATAGCACCTTGGTGGTCAACATACAATTTTACTTTAACAGAATTAACAACATCAATTTGATCAACAGATTCAATACTTGCTTTGAAAGCATAAGAATGAGATTGTTCTGAGTTTTCATTTACATTGTCACTGGCACATTTTGCTGAGTCTTTTCTTCTGCAGTAATTGGTATCGGGTGTCGTCGATTTGCAGTTCGCGCACCATCTCTTGCGAGGTTTTCTGGTTTTGCATTCTGGTGCTTTGTGCCCAGGTTTTTCCACACGAAAAACACGTGATAGAACCAACTCCTCGAGTATCCGACTGATTCATTTTCATGACGCTGTGCGACTTATCTGCATCTGTTTGCTGTGTGTACTTTTCCGTCTCCTCGAAATTTCTTAAAGCTGTCTTGAACTCAGCGAAATTGGTTTGCTTGCTTTGGTTCACGACGGTTGAGAATGTCTTAAACTCTGAAGGCAATCCCTTCCGGATCATGGCAATCAATAAACTGTCACTCACAACTACGTCTGCCATTTTCAGTGCAATTGCAGCTGTTTCTCCTCTGATAACGTAATCAGTTACTTTTTCATCATTTTCCTTCTTCAATGACGTCAATTCCGTGCATAATGCGATAACACATGGTTTACCTCTACCCAAGTAGTGGTCTCGCAGAATTTGCAAAGCTTTCCTTCCATCGTCTCTAGCATCTCTAATTATAAGCGACAGGCTTTGATCATCCAAATATTGTACTAGCTCCGCAAAAGCGTCACTTAACTTCTCCGCGGTAGGTGCATCAGCTTCTTCTTCGTTCGCGGGCTTGGCGATCACGTTGTGGAGTTTCTTAGGTCTCAAATGTCCCAAAAATTTCAATTCCCACAACTCATATTTGGCCTTATCTCCGTCAAACATTAGCCGTCTGGGCCCATAACCTGGTAAGGACTCCATGGTGACAGAGGATCCTATAATCCGACCAAATGAACAAAAAATATGTGGACAAGATCTTCTCAGTTACAAACGCACATGGCGACTTTATTTTTTGTTCGTTTGGTCGGATTATAGGATCCTCTGTCACCATGAAGTCCTTAACAGGTTATATATGGCAGATCTATAAACTTAAGTGTACACTTAACACACTGAATCTTTTTGCGTGATTTATTCAAAAGTGGATTGCCAACAGACCAGTACAAAGCAGAAACAGTAGCAACTTTACTATGGCGTCATTGGATCCGGTTTCTGAAGTTAATAAACTTTGAAAAGTCTTGTGTTAGTTTGTATTAATGCATAACAAAGAAGTGGCCATTTTTGGCATTATAAAAATCTAATGATATGCAATACAGACTACAGTGCCTTTAAATATGACAATTCACTGTATATAGCATTATAGGCCTATATATCACCTTTGGTAAGCAATGTATTTTGCTTGTTTTTCTCCTTAAACTGCCAAAGAATATTTATACCATTATAAATTATAGGCCCTACATGTTTTAAACTTTTCATCTTTATTCATGGGCTTTTCGTCTGTTATTATAATAATGCTGTGTGACAATTTATGCAGTTTTGGTAAAGTAATACATGACAACATGTCATTATAATATCAATTTTATGACATTATTTTTTAATTTCTTGGAAGTTCTTGTATGCTCTTGCCGTAAAATATTAAAAAACACAGGCATAAAAATTCACACATGAAACTGACTTTGAATTCAACTTTCTACTTTAAATAATTGTGTTTGACAGTATGAGCAAGAAATTACCCAAAATTCTTATAATAAAGTTTACTTGACAAGCTAAAAATGAATTGACATTAGAGAATTTAAAATTTCAGAGATTATAGCATGCAGGACTACGTTGTCCACAGGTAATTCTGTACATGTGCAGCGTACTCATGAACACACTTATTATTACCCTTATTACTGTGGTCGAGATTAAGTTTTTTTATACTAATACCCACGTTTCTCTTCCAAACAATGAGCAATGGAAAACTGTGTTCGTCTGTGCACTGAGAGCAGTGCAAGTCAGCCCATGCATGCTGGCCAAACAACAGGCAAGGAATGAAGTTGAGGCATTATGTAAAGCTGTTGAGGCATGTGCTGCATCGGACATACGCATGTCTAGTGCAAAGCTGCTTGTGCAAAAGGTGAAGAATGACATCCTCTTCGACACTAGTGCAAAGATAACACCAACTTCACGAAATGCAACTTGTGCCCAATTTCAGCAGGCCATTCATGGTGGCAATGAATGTGCAGATTACCTTGACTCCTTAGCTGCTAATTTTCAAATACAGCTTTTGTATGGAGATATGCTACTTTGGCTTTGACAACACAGCTTGACTTGAGCCCAGAAAACATCAGTGCCACTATGAATGAAACCAAGCTGCAAGTGCTTCGCTATGTAGCTAGTTTTGTCGTCATGAAATTGAAGAGACACATGGGAAAAGACTTGCAGCCATTTATCAACAAACTTGTCGATCAAGAATTGCAAGCTACACAAGACCATGACAATTTCCTGGAGTACACCAAAAAACTTGTTGATTCTGTTGACAGAGGTGGCTTGCATCATGTTAATCACAAATTCTTTATCATGCTCATTGGATTTGAGAAAATTGTGAAGCCACATATGTATGAGCGAAGGTGACTCTCATATGTCTGCCCGCTTACAGGACAAAATAAAATATTCAGCCCGGGTATGCACTTTATGGGACCAAATTGTTGGGGATGAATTTGAAGAAGACGACAAAGTGAAGGTGTTTGATAACACTGTTAAATATTATGTTGATCTCAGAGTGAGAGCATCTTAGCCATGGATAGATAGATATACCTCAACAATCAAAATTGTGTAAGGAAAAGCACCATGATTATAGCATACATTCACAGGTGCTAACTTGTCAGTTCTTCCAACATGATTGTGTCATCTATAGTATCTGATTCAATTAAATCAGTCCCTTCTATGAGCTAAGTTTCACACGATTACATATCGGATAACATTGGGGCATGCTATTTTATTTTTCTGTTGGCACATTTCTCATCATACCAGTAGGTCTGAGAAGCTAAAGATTAAATAATTATCACCTACATCTTTAAAACAACCAAAGAAGAAAACAAAATTATTGTTGTCATTACAGGTTAAAGAAGAAACTTGGTGACTCTAAGAAGAAAAAAACGAAACAGCCAGAGGAAACCCCGATGGTTCTACCATGACTGGGCACAACTTCATGCCACACACTTCATCCTGTCAGGTGTGCCCCAACAGTATTGACTTTCATAGGTTGTCTGCCATGGGACAAGCAGCTGGTTTTGTGCCCACCCATTCTGAACAGTTCCTCACTCTTTCAAAACTGAGCCGTGATGAAACATACGTGTTTCACTATGGCAAAATAAACATGGATGGCACCTGCGGGGTTGTTGTGGGATGCCGAGACGTCACAAGACCAAGACATAATCTCCTGCAAGAAGACTGCGTTTCATCTCTGATGGATACTTTACTGACTAAAAAAGTGTGCAGTGGCAACAAAGGTTTCGAAGATATGATGGAGAGTCGACGAAGCAATGTGATAATTGTGGTATTTCGTGACAGCAATAACATTGAAGTAGCATGAGAGGAACCTGAACAGACAATACGACATGTCAGCTGTCTTGGATTTGTAGATGGAGATGGAGAAATGTGGTCGAAGTGTACCAACTTCCGAAGTTCTCTAAGGAAAAGTCGGAGTCGTCTGAAAGAAAGTTCTGTAAGTCTTTGCATTCCAATGCTTAAATATAAATCACAAAAAAGCAACTTTTTATGTAACTGTTAATTCACAATTTTTTATATTTTTATTTTGCACAGGGACAGCCAAGCTCCACTTTTACTAGGAATGACCGGTTTTCAGAGGAGCAGAAAATTAAGAAGCTTGGTCAACTAGTTGAAGAAAAGGAAACCCTTCACAGGCAACTGAAAGTCACCGAAGCCTGGCTCAGCAACCTGATAGCAACAGAAGGAGTTGAACTGACAAAAGACCTGAGCCAAGATCTTGAAGATATAGCAGCCAAGCATGATTTCCAAGAAGGATCTATGCAACAGTTATTTTGGCAACAACAGCAACAGTGCTTGCAGAGACATCAAGGGAACAGGTGGCACCCAGCCATGATCAGATTTTGCATTGGCCTTCATACAAAGTCTCTAGGGGCACATGATGCCTTGCGTACCTCTGGTGTCCTGACACTACCAAGTTCTAGGACTTTGAGGGACTATACGTACTTCCGCAGCCAAAAGCAGGACTTGATCCAGAGGTGATGGAGAAAATAAGTAAGGACTGTGATATTCTACATCGGAGTGACATTGAAAGAAATGTTGTCCTTGCTTTCAATGAAATACATATCTGCCAGGGTCTTGTATATTCTTGGAAACGGAAGAGGTTGTTGGCTGGGTGGATGTTGGTGACCTAAGTAACTTGATCCAACAAGTCACCCAGGAAGATAAACGGATGCCTTTGGCCACCCATATCATGTGTGTCATGATACGAGGACTATTTCTTTCCCTTAACCAAGTTTTCACCTTCTTCCCATCTACAGGATGTTCCACAGATGAACTGTTTTACTTGATTTGGGAAAGTGTTATGTTCATAGAACTGTATGGTTTCAAAGTCAGGGCATTAACTTGTGATGGGGCAAGTGCCAACTGGAAATTCTACAGATTAGGGGTAATGGATCAGCAAGAGGTACACTTCGCCCCCAATCCAAGGTGTTCCATCAAAGACAACATTTTTTTACATTTGTGATGTGCCCCATCTGATAAAGACGACCCGCAATAATTGGTCCAAAAACTGAATGGTATGTTTTGGTAACTTATGTCTCTTTATTTCATTCATCTCGCTCTTAAAAAAAAGCAGAGGTTAGCATGCTTATCAATATTTTCTCATTACAGACATTCATTATTTATAACTGACCCACTAAAAAGTAAAAACTTTTGATGTTTTTATTCATCTCTAATCGTGAAGTTTCAGTATCGAGGCCAGAATATAAAATGGCCACAACTGATTCAACTGGTCGAAGAAAATAATCCCCACTTACAGAACACTCCTGACCAAAGGAAAGCAGTTTCCATTCTACAGTCTGCACCAAAACTGTCTCCTCAGCACATCTACCTGACTCCATCGCTCAGAATGAGATTCAAGCTGGCTACACAAGTGAGCTCGAGTGACTATTGTCCGAAAAAAGAAGTTTTAATTATATATTCCATAGTATAGGCACACGTTCTTCAATGAGCTTCAAATTCCTTTGGATTCATTATGAATTAGTTTATTGAATTGATTCACTGAATGGATAAAGCAAAACTGTTAAAGTTAATTTGATGTTTATTCAAATACTTGTTATAAATGCAAAAGTTTGCCAATTAACAGGCAAATTTTGTAAGTTAACTGTTAACTGTGATGCATTCATTTTTAACAGTTAATTAACTGTTGCATGCAGTTAAAACTGGCTGCATGGAAGTCTTAGAGTCAATGATCTGCTGCTGAGTGTGTATCCCTTATCAATTTTATGAAATTTATCTTTTTAACAAATGTAATTTAAAAGCATGAATCAAAGCCTAATTTACTTTAACTTGGAATTGTTGATTTCATGACTTTCACATTTCTGCTATTGTGAAGTCCAATCCCTCATGGCCAAGGAAAGATATCAAAATGTCAGAACAAAAACTGTGCTATGGACATACTATAATACATCCATGCTAAAACAGTGCCTATATATATAGACACTCCTGCCTTTTCACTCAGTTGTACCCCCCCCCCCCTCTCATTTCCTTGTGGTTTAGGGTGCTACCATTGCCATGTGTGGGAGTGGTTGATTACCATTGACTTCAGAATATAGTCTAATGAACAAATATGAATTGTGAAATTAAACCCTCATCACAGTTTGTAAATATAAAAGATTCAAATTTCCCAGGGCAGATATCACTTCAAACCATTTAGACATATAGCCTATCAGAATAAAAAGTACAATAAATGGTGGGTTCATAAAATAACAGTGCATTTTATGTACTATATGAGCTTAGCCACATGTGTACAATTATGCGAGAAGCCATTTGATAGTCACCAGTACAATACATCTCTTGATATTATTATTCTCCCCAAAGGTAAATACAGCAAGAAATCAAACATATACATGACTCTAAAGGTGACTGCACTGGACACTGTTGCTAGGGTGCTAACTAACTGTATAGAGGTCACAGAACTAGGGCACACCAAGGCCATCTGTACCCTTCCCAGTGCAGCTCCTTTGTATCAATTGACAAATATTATAATATGCCAATACATATTGGATCATAGCATGGAGTCAATGTGTGACTTCCTAATGATAGATATAATTCTAATTTGTTCAAAACATTCATTTAAAATTTCCATGCATGTTTTATTTCTATATCTTAAAGCCCATGCTACTTACTAACAGCATTCTTGCAAGTTAAACTGTTCTATCTAAAAAAAAATTTACCAATTTATTTGCTGCCATCATTTTCAAAAATTCTTGATAATAGGATATCGCAAATAACATTTATATTGTAATATTTGTGTATTTTCAAAGATTTATGAGGGTCAATGTCAAAACAATTTTATGATTGTTCTTCAGTTCAGAATGACTTGTTTTATCTACATCAGTATAAGATTCAAGAAACCAATTCAATTGTCCACACTTAATAAAAATAAAGCCAAAACTTGCCAGTCAAAATGTCTATCTGTCTGTTGATCTATCTATCTACCTATCTACCTATCTACCTATCTATCTTTCTATCTATCTATCTATATATATATATATATATATATATATATATATATACAGCTTTAAACTTGAAGTGAAATATAATAAATGAACTGAACAGACAATGGCAAATTTACACAATGACATTAATCTTTCAAGAATTATTTTAACAGATATGTGGCTTTTGCAATCTGGACCCGATTTCAATTGGGTAATAAATTGTATCCAGAATTAATCTTCTATGTCCGCATTTACAAAGAGAACTGAAAGTTCTAGGTGAATGAAATATTTTTTGGTTCTATCAATAATAACCAAGTCAGGTTATTACTGATACTTTCTTTCTGCATTTCACATCAAGTAAAATTTTGGTTATAACAAATACTGAGAATTGTATTACATTAGTGTACTAATATGTATTTCTATCTAAAATATATAATGGCATAAGGGTGGAGGAACTGCTGAATTTTTAGTCACAAAAGGCTCATAGATCACGGGGTTTTGGACCTGTTAAACATCCTAGATGAATCATGAATATACATTTGGTGGCTAACTAACAAATTTTCCTCCTTTATTTAATGATTTTAATGAGGCCTATCTATACACTGTATAAACTCAGCAAGAGAGCTAGCTGGAGAGCTGCATGCATTATGACAGGCAGCTGCAGCAGCAGCAGTGCAAATACTGGCTAAATAAGTCAGTACATTGCCTTTTTAGTGCTAATTGCTTTAGCAGTTCCGGGCATCTCCACTACAAGCATCCCTTGAGCATCAACAATGCTACATCTTGGACAATTATTTTCATATTATGTTTCAATCAACTTATGCATTCCTTGGTCACTATACAATGTAACAGGGGCATAGCCAAGAGGGGGGTGGGCGGGGGCTTCTTCAGAACATCTCCCTCCCCCTCCAAGGACCAAATGCCATAATGAAAATTATACAAAATGACAAAAACCCACTTCATGGCCCTAAAAACTTCCAGGAAGATACAAAAGGGTCATTCCATGTCAAATTAACCAATGGTCCAAGCATTACCCTCTCAGATTTATTTCATATTTTGCACACTTAAATACCACCATATGAGATCACCAAAATTTCAAAAGTTATGATCCCTTTGAAATCTGAGAAAATCAATCAAAAACGAGATTTTGAGTCATTTTTGGATTATCATATTTAGCTATATTTCCTAAATGGTAAGAGAACCAGAGCTAGAATTGCTGTTGTCAATTCTTAATATAAATTATAAAGGTCTGTCAAAAATGGTATGCCAAAGAGTCTTATATTGTGGTAAGTGGTTTTTACTGTAGTTGTCTAAGTTTAGTAACTTATGGAATTAAAATTGATCTTTTGAACCTTTGCTATACAGCTTTAGAATTGATTTTATCTCGTGTATCTCAACACTATGCAGATATTCTGTTCATTTTTTAGTTATATATCAGTGAATGTTTTAAAATTGAATTTTGTCATTCTCAGGGTCTAATATGACTATGTGGGATAGGTATTTCATCCGTGTTTTTTAGTAGTTGTTCCATGTCTTTTATATTGTTTGTGATGAGCGCTACATCGTCCATCCATAGTGTATCACCGAAAACACTCCCCCTTGCCTAATGCTGTCCTTAATTTTTATTTTTCTTGTAGGTCCATGTTTAGTTTGTATTTGGGCTGTTAGGTTGCAGTTTAATTTGTCTACTGTATTCCATATTCTATCATTAATTCCTTCTTTGTAAAGTACATACATTATTGCTTTTATCCTTGCTTTATCATATGCTTTCGTTACGTCTAGGAATGTAATGTATGTCGGTTTTCAGTCTTTTTTATTTTTATTGATTATTGAGGTTATTGTAGCTATGTGATCAGTGGTTGCTCTCTTTTTTCTTCCTCCTGCTTGTTCGTCGTTTATGTTTATGTTGTTGATAATTCTCCTGTTGACTACTCTCTCAAAGAGTTTTCCCATGTTACTTGCTTAGTTTGATCCCTCTTTCTGACGAGCATTTTCCTTTAGTCCCTTTTCCTTTATAGAATCTTATTATCAGGTTTTTTTGCCATGTTTCTGGAATTTTTTCACTAGTCGCAATTTGGTTGAATATTCTTCTTAGTGCTTCTTTATTCTTGTTGTCTAAGTTCTTTATTGCCTCATTTGGTATGTCATCAGGTCCTGATGCTTTTCCTTTTTCTTTTTTTTTTATCGCTTCTTTGAGTTCTTTCTTGGTTATAGTGTCAGTTCTCGGTTTCTTTGTCATTTCATCTTTTATCATATTATATTTGTCTTCAATATAGGATGTCCATTGTGTATATTCTGGTTTTCCTGGTCTGGCTTGGTATAGGCTTTCGTAATACTTTGCTATTTCTTAGATTGTTTGTTCCGGATCAGTTATTTGTTTGTTGTTTTCTGTTATGAATTCATATTCAACTTTTTCTTTATTTATTAGTTTCTTTCTCAAATCCCAAAAGTATTTTGATTCAACCCCTCCTTCTTTTACGAGTCGATTTGCTATTTTATTAACTTGTATTTTAGTGTCCTCATCTATTAGTTGTTTTATTTTTTTGTCTATTTCTATATATTCTTCGTAACATTACAATTTTTCTGTTCCATTGTGTTTACATTCATATTGTTGTTTTTATTTCTATTTTCATTTCTTGTAGTATTGCGTTGTGGTCTGTTTCATTGATTCCTTTTGGCCGGTGGTTTCCTTCCTCATCAATCATTGAAAGTTGGTTGTGATCAGCGTGCTGCAGCGCTTGTAAACAGCTGTGTGCGCACGCATACGCTGCCGGGGCTGCCGGGAACGGGAGATTTGATAAATTGAACAGCAAGTAGGTCAGAAGTTTCCCGCGGCCTACCCCGGGCATGAAAGAGCGCCGCTTCAGCTATAAAACTGATGGGGTGCTGGGCTAGCTTGGGCCAGAGAAAACCATTAAGATGATGCGTAAAATCACTGATTTTATTTTCCCCTCCTGGGCTTATAACTCCATGGTACAAAGCAATGAAGACAATTTTCTGACTCACACCATTTACCTGTCATTTAAAAACACACAACCTAAGATTTAAGCTTAAACAGTTTTGCAATTACCCATTTAAAACAAACAGTTCTGTAATTACCCATTCAAAACATGAAAAATAAAGGTAAGTTAAAATTCGAATCATTAATATTTCAAATCTAAATATGTTATATGTTCAAACCTTCTTACACAATGAAATAAATTACACGGTAAGATAAGTTTGAGACTTATGGCACTTACCTGACATAAATTATATAACCCAACCAAAAATAAGTTTTAAACTCATCGAGCATGTTCCAATATAACAACCAAGGAAATTAAGCTCTTGGTGTTAACATTCATTCATGCAACAACCACCAGCGTGGGCTTTAAACTGATAGCATTTATCTGTCATGTAATTAACAATAGAGATATACTTAAACAGCCAATGTAAGTTTAGCCTTAAAAAGTACTTACTGGCCATACCTTAAACAGCCCTTTCATATATATTATACATGTAACAGCCATGTTTAATGAAAATAATTTGAAAAAGACGGTACACATATACAAAACAAGAAAACACAAGCACATAGTGCTTTTAACCGACAACAATACAGTGTAACAGATATAAGTAAAATGAAATGATATATGTATGTTTTGGATACCGAAAAAGCGTTATAAAAACCGCACATTAAAAAAGTTTTACAGAGAAGATAATTTGTTATATAGAGAGGTAATTTGCACTCATAGCATTTACCTGTTATTTGTAAAACAACCAAGATAAATGTTAGGCCCAGCATGTCGAGTGATTCACTGCAGTGGGTTGAATGTTCAAAGTAATATGAGGTGCACATCATCACTAAATGCGGCTTCATTGTCTTCATTGTCTATCATGATCAATAGAGCATTGTCTTTCATTTTATGTGTAAATCGCAAAAAAGGGCATTCGTGCATATTGTTACATTCACTATGATTCAATGCTTTTCATCACGAGTGCACAATAACAATTTTATTGCATCCATCAATACATACAATGAATTTCCTGCATTTTATGTTTTTGTAATATATTTTATGAGATCTAAAATTCCGATACTAAAAGAGTGCATTGTCAATTTTGCATATTAGTCTCGTCATGATAATACAGGAAAACTGATGAACACTTAACAGTGTTATAAATTGGCAAGTAATTTTCTTTCTTTTTTTTACTTTTTTGATTTGACCAAGAGGATGCACAGTCTTCTATTAATCTAATAACACAGACCAAATTGATTTAGTTTGTTCTTTTTCAATGGCGCTCAAGCTCTGAAAATAAGAATAATTGCACTTGAAATAGGCCCAGTGTACATGCACCTAGCCTAGCAGCAGACCTGTAATTTTTGCTTTTCCTGTAAGACTTGACGTAGGCATTACGTCAGACCAATTTAACTACACCATGCCAACAACAGCCAGTGCAATGGCATTTAATTATAATTAAAGCAATTAAGTATTCTACAGCGCCTAAGGTAAATTGTCCAATATTTCCCCAGTTTATATCAATTTCAGGTGCTGTTTGGGTAGTGTAATTACATAACCAATATGTATTTAATCGACAAATTAATGAAGCAATGAATGCATCAATATATAAATGAATAAATCTGTCACACCAACCAAACAACCAATCCCCATTTGATCAATATTTTACCATTAATGAATAACACACGTCTACATTCTGTATTCTCGGTGAAAAGACAAAGTTCTGCATAAGTCATTAAAAAAACATGTCTCTCTGTTCACTTGAAATCACTACGATATCATGACTGACATGGAATGAAAAATTTATAAGCTTTCACATGTGCATAAGTGCTCTAGAATGACTTTCTTAACTTAATGCAAAGAGATGTTACTAGTTACTTGGTGATTATTTGGCAGCTACAGCAATTATAATTATTACCTTCCCGAAGACAGTTGCTACATCTTGTAGAATTGTAGACTTGTAGATGTTTTAGATCGAAGCCTAGTAGGTTGCTGACCTCTCATGTATCTCTTGATGTAAACATTTGTCTTGGCACTGCCTGGTGGTTAGAAAGTGCAGGGTTAATAAAATCGTACCAAGCTATTTTATATCACAAACATCAATGTTTCACCAAAAATATGAATTTAATCGTATAGTCTAATCTAATTGTGCACAACTGCCTTGGGTCTGCTATATCAGAGGGTCTTTGGAGGGTAATTCTGTATCTGCCAAGGAAACATGAACTAACTTGTAATCTTTGGTAAAATATTCTCCAATGATTGCAAGATAGAAATATTACATTTGATTAGAACACTTACCCATGAGCAGTACACCCACATTCATCATGACTTCGTGATTGCAGTTACAACAAATGTAGCATCATTAATGAAATTGCTTACTTTGCTCACCGCAACTGAGACTTTTGCCAATTTGCATTGTTTATATCTCTAAAAAAGTAAATCACCTTGGCCCAATGTCAACTAGATGTCAACAAAATGAAGTCAATGTCAGGTCAACACTGGGTCCACATAATATGTTTTCAGGGCATCTTATCTGATGTTTTCATAACTCTGAATAATATAGGTACAAGCAGGGCCGATCTAAAGTTGGGGGAGAGCGGGACCTATTCAGGTGTGGGGCCCAACTCACCTGCCTTGCTTGCGTTGCCCTTGGACCGGCCCTGCGTGCAAGTAAGGTATTTCGCCTTAATCTTCATATGGCTGGCAGTGCTAATAAATTGAAGGAGTCTGTGACCTCTCGAATTGATCAGGTGCTAAAAAAAAGGAAAAACACCTAGAAGAAAAAAAAAAACTTCATGCCACCGTACACAAATTATCCACAGAAGTGGATAAACACACAAAAGATTTGACAGAACTGAGAAGCCAAATAACAAAATTACCTCCACAGGCTCCAATTGTCAAAAATCAACCTCTTACCTTGCAAAATCACTTCATGCCAAGTGACAGAGGGATCAGACGAAAAAACCTGATCATCACAGGAATTGAATTAGGGTCAGAAGACCCAAAGATAGTTCTTCAAGGTTTTATTACTGCATGTTTTTCAACTTTTTCTGATGGCATTTTAGCTGTGCGGAAAATTAGGTCACCAAATGAGCCATCAACCAGCAGAGGTCAGGAGGCACCAACAGCTCAACTCATATACAGTTAAAGATTGAAAGTATTAAAAAATGAACAAATATACATATCTGAAGACCTAACACCTGCTGAATCAAGGCTTTTTTACAAAGCCCAACAAATCAAAAAAGCCAATAACATCTACTCTACATGGACCAAAGAGGGACACATTTTCTTCAGGAAAAATTATACCCACGATCCAGAGGAGCTAAAAGAGGGCAACCCACTTCTTTTAGCAAACAAAAACATCAATATAGACACATTACAAACACAACCAATGCATGCCCCCATTCTTTCAAAGCTGAAAAGTAACACAGAACAAACAGAGTGCAGCTTCAAACAGATTAAAAAAGGCATTAAAATATTACACATCACAACACCACAAAATACTTAAGAGCCACAAGCAACTCCACTGTCAATGTCAGATTGAACAGGGTTACGAGGGATGAGAATATAACAAAGAGGATCATCAGACGGAAAGTGCAAGAACTTCAAAATGAAGAACAAAACTAACTTTAATAATAACTAAAGCAATAATACTCATATCACACTAAATGAAGATAGATATATCACTAGTTAAATTGCAAGAAGATAATGACATTAAGTTTGATGATGAAACTGAATATGAACCTTGACTCTTTTAAAATTCACCATATTATCGCACTGATGAATTTTGCAGTTTATTAAATTCTAAGCGAGATGCTTTCATCTATTTAAGTCTCAACTGCCAATTATAACATGCCAAATTTGAATATTTAAGAACATACCTGAAAAGCTATAATAATTACAAAATTGGTGCCATGTGTTTGCAGGAAATGTGGCTCACAGTGGATAGTGACCTTTCTTTATTACAACTTGACGGATACAACTTGATTTCTGTGGGTAAGTCTTGCAGTTCACATGGAGAAGTGTCAATTTACTTGCGTGAAAAGTTCAACTTTAAAATAATACATCGTGGTATAAACTCTGATATATGAGATGGTCAAATTATTGAAATTTTTGAAGAACCTGCTCTTGTAACCAATAATAAAAAACTACTGAAAATATCATGACCTTAAATTCTGAAATGATTAGTCTCTTTCAGAAATTCAGAAACCAAGACAAAGTAATTTTTATGGGAGATTTTATCAACTTGTTATAATATAAAGAAAATAACTCGGCCGATGACTTCCGTTATCTATCCAGTAGAAGAGATAAATTACATGCAAAACTTAAATCTCCAAATATAATGATAATCAATACTTAGGATACCTCACTAACTTCAAAACCTATAAAAGGATTTGAAAAAATAGTCTCGGTCAAGCCAAGATTCTTTAATATCAGAATAAATTTCAAAGATATGAAGAACACCTGGTCAACAATAAATAAAATCTTACAATAGAACAAAGTGAAACAAGCTTTTTCCTAGTTATTTCATAATGAAAACGTATTGAGTACAGAGAGCACATAGAATTCAATCAACAAAGCAATCGAGAAGGCCAACTGGTTTTGTTTATTTCATAAAATACACACAATTGTCATGAAATTTGTGCACACCAAAGCACGCAGAGACTGTCAATCTTACTTTAGAAGTTCAAGTGCCTATCTTTAGTAGTTTTTGTAATAGGCTTTTACTTCTTGTGAAGAATAATAATAATAAGAAAGGAAAAAAATAAGACTGACAATGACAAGATAAACTTTCCTACGGAAAGTTTATAATTATTTCTTTGAAAATTACCGTCATATTCTATATTGCCTAGTGTGTCAATGGTCTTTGAGAGAGTAATTCATGAGCAAAACTAGCAATATTTTACTACTTCAGAGTTATGCCAGCTAATATGGATGTTGTACCTTACACTCAACAGAATTTGCTGCTCTTGAACTGTTGGTTAGAATTATGAATAAAAACAAACAGCCTATAAATATATACATGGATCTTTCAAAGTGTTAAAGGCACAGGCCTTTTGCTCTCTAATTTAAACTAAATATTGATTCATGAATTTAATAAGTGTAATGTTCTGAGCTATGGAAGTGATTGCTGTAGATGGCCATCACTGATTGCAGTCTCATCTGAACAATAAGGAGGTCATTAGTGGAAGCAGGGGATCCATCAATGTACCATGGCCAGCTGGCTAGATTGTACTTGGAGTTAATGAGGAGAGAAGGGTGTGGGTCTGATTGCCTGCCACCTGTCCTGTGTGATCAAGTACACTTATGGGTATGAGTTAATGCATGAATGAGTTAGTCCATTGTATGGCTTGAGAGATAATGGATGACTGACCTTGGGTGCACAGTTGGTGGGGGGAGTGCTTGGCCACATATGAGGGGATTGATTGATGATTGGAATTGTTAACCCCTCCATTAAGAAGGGTCCTTTGTGTTGTTGAATGGTATAAATAATAAACATGGAAAGTATCTGGCATCTTTGGTTTTGACCAACTTGCAGAGCAGACCAGCTTGACACAACTTACTGTTAGAGTTATCATTTATGATGAGATTATGAACTACTGGAAGGAAACATAGTATGTCACTAACTACACTGAGGATTTTACAAAAGGCTTTTGACACATTAAAACACTATGGCATTAGAGAGAAATCCCTAGATCTGCTAACAAGCTATTTAAATAGCAGGATTCAATATGAAAATGATCTCTTCTAATCATTCAATAATCAAATGTGGCGTACCGTAGGGGTCCATACTTGGGCCCTTGCTTTTCATTATCTACATGGCCAATTGTGCTACGTCGTTTTCCATGCGTTTGGATAAACGCATGGAAAACACATGGTTTCTTCCTTATTATAAATAGCTAAAAACCATGCATTTTCCATGTGTTTATCCTTCTCATGGAAAATGCAAGTGGCACATTTGATCATGTATGTAAACTTTTTGGATATAATTATAGATAAATATTTGAAATGGACTAATCACATTGAAGCTTTAAACATGTGAAGCCTTAAACATTTGAAATGGACTCATCACATTGAAGCTTTATCCAAGAAAATATCTAGAACTCTTGGAATCATGACAAAGATTAAACAACGATTTCCTTCGAAGGCACTTTTTAATATATACAATGCCTTAATACTTCCCCATCTGAATTATGGATTAATGATAGTGGGGATGGAAATCTGAGAAATTAACATCTTTTCAGAAAAGAGCCATGCGTATCATCTCAAAGAGCCATTACAGAGCCCATACCACTGAGCTTTTTATAAAATAAAAATGTGTTAAAAATTGAAGATCTATGGGCACTGCAGAACTATAAATGTTGCTTTAAATTTGAAAAATAATTGTCACCTCATCTAGAAAATAAAACCCACAGATATGTAACCAGACATATCAACAATCTAAAGCTACCTGCTGTGAGACATGAATTTGCCAGACACACTATATCCTATTACTGTCCTAAAACATTAAACAATATGCCAAGTATTTTTAAGGAAAAAATAAGCAGCTGAAGCTTTCATGGTTTTGAATTATATGTGAAAAAATAAGACAGTTGAGGCTTGTATTGAGGAATGCAATATACAAAATTGTCATTTAATAGGCCTACAAATCAAAATTGCTTGTCATAATCTTCTACATTTACGCAAATTTGCTTTTATTACATTACAAATGTAAATGTATACGCTTCCCTAAAGCCGCATGTCATTAAGCCTTTGGGAAGAGTAGCTTTATTCAATAAACAAAAACAATGATATTATTTATTTATTTCTAAGTCAAATATTTTTTAAAGGGTAGCCCAATCAGCAGGATCTGTTCTTTATTGAGGCGCTTTGTGTGTGTAATAAAAAAGACAAACAGTAAAAGTAACAAAATTCATATTTAGGAACAATTTATCTAAACATTAAAATGCTATAAAATATAATACAATATATACAACTGTATATGAATAATATTTATTGCTAGTGGTGTTAATTAACCAACCTGGCTTACCAATAATAATACTGTGGTCAGTGGTTTACACCACAATGATGTAACCTTGACATACCAAAGAAATAAATTAAAAACTTAAAATGTCCTTTTATCCTCTGTCAATGCCAAGTGCAGATTGCCGATTGGTCTAATGCAGAGAAATATATTTTGTATACACTAAATAAACAGCTTAGCCACGCCTTGACACTAGATATTTTCAGTACAGTCTACTATTGTTTATCCAAAATTTGTTAAGCCGACTCCCGCGCTATCCGAACAAATTCACCTGTGAACAGATCTCCCCAATGCTAACTGAACTATTTAAAACAAATCCCATGGTTTCCGAATCCGAACGGTCGTCTTTGTGTATAATCAAAGGGTGACATTCAGTCTACATCCCATTCATTGCTTGTCAATTTGTTTGAATAGCAATTAATAACCCCATGAATTGGAATTCCATCATTGCATTGAACTGCCACCTCATTGGAATTAGCACCTTACACAGTTTTAAAGGAGTACACAAACCTGAATATAAGTAATAATTAACGTTTATTACCTCTGAAGATTGCAGTGAGTTAATACACAAAATAATGATTTCATTATATATGTTCAGTTATAAAATTATAAATCACTAAAACAAACTCTGGAACTGTATAAATTTGGAAAATGGGATATAAAGATAGCAATCCATATAAAAAGATTTAAGTTTGAATATCTAATTCCTTTGGATATAGGCTAAGGCCTACCCAATATGTCAAACTTGGCGACTGTCGCCTTTTACCTGCAATTTTGACTGTGGATTCAGCGCGGTTCGCACTTTATCATAAACCTCTTGAATGAGCCTTTACTGGTTTATATTTTTTTTAAAGGTTTGTTGGAAGAGACCGGGGATAAAATTGTTACCAAATATTATTTTTGAGAATACTTCATGAAGCCGAAAGATGAGTGAAATATGACAACTTCATGGAATAAATTCCTGTATTCTCAAACTAAACATGTGATAACTTAATATTGTCAGCCTTCCTATTTTAGATCAACATCTCACAATGCTGTTAAACTGGGTGTTTTAGAAGCAAATGCCCATGAATATTACTCAAATTACTATTATTTTGAAAATTGCTAGCCATAAAAATAACTCCATACTTCTCTTTGCTTTCATTGCTGGTGTACGCAACCATTTCAGATAGAATTTACCTTTTGTCAGAAAGTAACTTAATAGTTAAAAAAAATATATAAATAATAATGCAGTTTCTATTGAAGTCATATGACTTGAAAGGGAACTGTAAAAAAAACTAGATTTAATTTCTAACAAACGTTATTTGCATTGACACTTTACAGTGTTTAAACTCAATTTAATCACACATCACCTAATGTATATAGAAATTTTAAACAGTGAGAATGACTTCGCAGAGTGTTGTATTTTGCAGCTGTGAGTTGATAACTACACCATCACAATGGCTGTATGGACAACGACAAACAAAGCTGCAAGCATCACCAATATCCCTCTTCTTTGAACATGTTGCCATTCCATTACATGTGAAACCACATTTTGGGTTGTCCATCTTAGTATTAAATGATTCAGCAATCAAGACATTGAAACTGCAAGATTCACAAACGTTGCCAGAAATAACCATTCGGACAAGGCTGCTTTCAGGGATGCTCACATCTATATACAATGTTGGTGTCTGTAGATCAAAGGTGACACATGTTTCAGTGTTCGAGTCATTCAGAACATGTAGGGCAGCTGAGTTTGGGGACTGAGGGATGAACTTTAATCCTGAAAAACAAAAAACAACCCAAACAAAAAAATTGCATAAAATGTATAATCATCAGGCCTGTGTGATGATAAAAAAAATAATAATTAGCATAGCATTATGTATTAACACCAATATTCAGATTTAGATATCATATATGACCTGGAACAGGACTCTAACATGTTTTTTTCCCTTTTTTTCTTTAGATAAAGTCAAGAAAAAAATATTTCAGGTAAAATACAAAGTAGTTAATCAAGATTAGTATAAGTATCTTCTTATTTTTGACCAGAACAACAAAGTATTTTATTTGGATTAATCATAGCAGTGATAGTTATCAAATGACTAGCAGGTAGTCATATATGGCACCCATTTATTACACTGTATGATCATTATATATTTAGTCCGAGGGCTGACCAGGTGAATATAGGCCCAGGTTCAACACATGAGGGCACCACATGAATTTGGTAATGCATATTAACCTCGTCTTGGGGTCAATTGAGGTCATGCAACTTACAAAAATGTTTGTCACTTGCAAATTACATATTTTTCTACATACAACATACTAGGCCAAGGGGGCGGGGAGGCTTAAACTTCTTGAACCCTCTGCCCCCCCCCCCCCAAACCGCATCTGACGCATATAAACACTCGCTTCAGTCGGTCGCCATGTGTCGATTTGCAATAATGAATGGATTTCACCACATATTAGATATGGAGGTCACAAAAGAGCTATTGTCATGTTAAAATATTAACTTAATATTAATATCTAGGTTAACAATGTTTTATAATTTCTATCATAAATCATAAATGTTAATTGTGTATATAGAAATGAAATTCAAGCTTGATCTAACAGTATAGTTACATCACTATAAGAATATTACAAGGACTCAGGTTTACAGTGAACTTAATATTGAGGTACATTTGTAGTACACAATATTAAATTGCACCTTTATTATATAAATGTTAAGGTAGTCCTTTGTATACTACCAAACAATGGTAGGCCTTAATTAAAGGTTAAAGGCTCTAGGCCTGCAATATGTAAATAAGCTACTGCCTTCAACACACATGAGTGACCTTGGAGGCACCTATAGTAGAAGGTTTTAGAACAAGCCCTTGAGGGCAACCAATAACAAATAAGCTTGTATATGTACATTGTGAATGGTCAGACATGCTGACAAAACCCTACTGCATCCTGAGTTCTAATCAGTTTGGTTCCTGTGATGAACAGGCAACAATAAACAGAGGCCACCCTCTCTCTAGCAAAGCTCCAGACTTTGTCTTACATCCAAACTACACTCAAATTATAATACTACACTATACGTCAAAAATTATTACAACTTTTGCAATATCAAATTGGATGTAAAAATATAAAAATACCAAACACCAAAGAAAGAATTATGACTTTACCTTGATGAATAATAAAGAGATATCTAGATGTCAATTTATGGACCTCGGTCATCCAGAAGTCAACTCCCTCCTCCCAGAGATTTGGGCATGTTAGATTTTTCACACTGACCATCTCCGAAGCCCAGATTTTACTTCTGTAAACATAGTTATCATGGCGACCACTGAATCTACCAGGATAAGCCAGATAATTTTGTTGAGTTGCTTTCTTCGGAATGGTGATATCAGTCATTATTTCGCAACCTGAAATTTAAGAACAGACGGATATTTTCAGTATTTCTGAAATGACGTCATGGCAACTGCGGGTTATCTGTGACAGAATCTCTCAGGCAAGTTCCATGGCGCTCTCATCTTTACTGAACATTTTCATCCGTTGCTTCATTATGGATAGGAATTCAGACAAAACTTGACATTGCTGTGTTGCCAACTACATTGACTTCTCGAAATAGGTACATTGTTTGTGTATGAAAACTAGCAGTTGAGAAAATAATAATGTTGTTTACATCGCTTTTTGACTGCAACTTTGACTGTGGATCCAACACCGCCAGGCAACTGTCAAAACCTTTCTGTCCTATTGATTATGTGTTTTGGGAGAGACAGCGCTATCACATAATACTTGGTTTTTTGGCATATTCCATCATGAATAGCATGGAATAGCAAAACAAAGAACAGAAACGTTACTAATAATTCAAACCTTAAATGTGGACTACTTTTAAGATAACTTTTTGCCATCTTGTAATTATTATGTTCATTAATTTGATCATGAAGAAGCAGCAGAAATGACATTGGAGAAAACAGCAAAATCCATGTTATTTGACTAGTAACCAGCACCTCTGTTTATTCTGTAGTGCCCCAAGCCATTTATTGAGAAACATGACCAATAAATAGGTAGACTTTTTTTTTAAACTCTTTGAACACTATTTTGGCATTTTATATATATTATATTGGATCCCCTTTTAATCATCAATTGTAATGTAATTTAAACCTGCATTTTCAGACATAAATTGCAATTTTCTGGAAATTCATCAACAAGTTGAAAATTACCTTATTCAGTCAAGGCATGCTAAAGCTGTGCAAGCCAATGATTCTATCAGGCATTAACAAAACATAAGTCATGCATTAAGAGAAAATCCAGACCAAAACATTCGGAATACAACGGAAATGGCATCATCATCCATTGCTCAGTATTGTGATGTGTTAACATAGTATCTAAGGCATGAAAAAAATCCACTTTTTATTGTAATTTATTAGTGCAATTTTGTGCACAAAAGAGCCTGTTATGGTAAGAGATACTAGGAGACAAGAAGGGATTATTGGTTTCGTAATATTATTTGAATGTACTAAATCTGGAGACAAACCATCTTCAAACTTACAAAAACTGACGTTACAATATTTCCAGCGGACTAGGGGGTCAGTTGTATAACACCAATGGCCTTCTGGTTCCCCATCTGGGTTTCTGCAGAAATTCTTCTCCTTTTCTGCATCTTTTTCCATTTTTGTCAAAGCTTGAACTACGTAGTTACTTGAAAATAGATATGAAAAAAGACTGATTTCAATGATTTATTGAAGTTATGTAATAGTATGATTCAAATTTGCATATCCTATTGTTTTCCATTAATTTTGTTCTTCTTTGTTGACGCCATAGTATCATTTATTGTTGATCGTTTACTTTGTTTACTGATTACGTAACTCTTTCCAAAGGTTTAATGAAATTCCGCTTTTAGAATAAATGCAGTACAGTTACAAATGAAAGCAGACAGAAAATAAATAATGTCAATCAATTAAAATAAATGTGAAATTTGAAGGCTTGTTTCCAATAGAGTGTGAAATCTTATCTTATAAAATGTGTGGCCTAGGCACTGACTGTAGTTTGAAAACAAAATAGTTTACAGAGGCTAAATTGTCATGAATTCGATCACATCTGCACTCTGTTAAAATAATGGGTGTTTATTCTTTGCCCGGTGTCTATTCAATAGTGTATCTGAATTCAGCCATAGCATTGTTTGTCCCTAAACATTTACTATTTAAGCTAACGAACATAATTGTTTGATCTATACTATCACTTGAGTATGTATGGCAAGTTTATTCCATTCTACGCTGCAACCTTTTTGATGAGCTCATTGAGAAAGAACAAAGATAACGTTAAGCGTTCATGCATTATTATAACTGAAATGAAAGTGAAATTTGGGTCATTCCATTCCGAAAATAATTTAAAACCTTGCGATCTTCCCTTTCGATCTTCTAAGATTTTTATGATTATTTTTGTTGCATGTGCATTTTTGGGACTTATCTCTCAAAAACAGTTTTTGATATAATTTTTTTTGAAGCATACTCTAATTTTGAAGATGAATTGGGTTTGTTTGACATCTTCACACTTTAACAAAGCTATAACACATTATTTCTTGATTGTATTGTGTTCAAATAATTCATCAGATAAAAGGGTCCTAAGTTTCTGCCGCACAGATCTAACCGCACCTAACACTTAGGCAAAATGGTTATCGCCTGCGCCAAAATTGATACATCTGTATTTGCATATATGTCATATTTGCATGGCTTAAATAAATTAATCCATCTGTCTGTCTGTTTGTCTAGTTATTGAATATTCAAAAAATATATCAAACAGCTACAGCCCTAGTTTTGGCATGATTTGACCACAAACTACATAGACAGCTACTCAGGCACTTGAAATTTATTTTCGTAGATACATGTAAACCACGTTCAAAGCAGTTCATGGTCTGAAAATTGTTTGACAAAAATTCAGCTTGAATGACTGCCTGACAGTTGATGATTATAATCAAAACAAGCCTACACTTACTTACTTGAATAATGTCAGACAAAATTACTTTAAAAGGGATAAACCTCACATTGTTTGTCACATTTCAACTTGCTTACAGCCTGATGTAAATATCCTAAATTATGATTGATATGTAATGATTCAATATATTTAAAGTGTAAGCTTGTAGATGCACTGACAAAATATCATTAATAAAAATATGAATAAATTATCATTGTAAAAGAATCTTATTTAAAAAAAAAGATGGATATCTATTGAATAGAGAATATGTGCCATCTGTATAAATTGAAAATATGCAAATTGTGTGTAAAAAATTTAAATATGCTAATTTATGTTAATTATGTTACCTAATAACGTGAGGTGTGTCTGTCGTCCATTTCTGGCATTTTCTTCCACTTTTTGTGACATCGAGATCTCCATTATATTCTGTCCCAAGTATTGTAGATTTGCAAATGTCGTGGAATTGTGCATCTGCAACTAAAAACAACATGTAATTTTTGTAGTTAGTTAAATCCATAATTAACATCCCATTTTATTTTAGCCATTTTACCAAAAAGAGCATGAAGAAGCAAATTATGGATGGCAATGCTACTGTTGATTCAAACCCCAAATTTACCCCAACTTTCTCACCTATAAAAAATCCCCTCTCTGCAATAATTCCCCTTAAGTCTCCTATCTTTTCAATGATTATTATGATTCACAATCACTATGGTGAATCATATTGTTTTTGTTAAAATTATTATTACTATTCTTCGGTACCAAATTTTGATCCTACCTGCACGAAATTTTGTAGGTAGGTGAACCCTAGGTAGTACTACAATTCTGTAGAACCAAAATGACCTTAACCCATTTCTCAAGGTCACAGGTAATTTTAAGGCTATTTTTCCAAAATTTCTATCAAAATATCTCAAAAACGGGTAGAGGTACAGCTCTGATATTGTAGTATGTTTGTTTTTGCTATAAGGTCTTCCAATCTGAGGGGTCATTTTGATGCTCAGTCATGCGGAAAGGGGTGATCCATACACCCCTCTAAAAACCGATAGGCGTCTGGAATCTCAAGAACCGCATTGGTGGGAAACCGGCGAACACAGTTTTATGTTGTGTTATGACCAATCCAGTGCAGCTTGTGGTGGCGATCGTGTGAAAGGTTGCTGAGATATGATGCGTTTTAGATTTTGCTATTTACCTCAAAAACTTTAACGCTTTATAACTTTTGAATGGGTGGCCCAAATGTGACCATCTTTGGATAAAATATAGTACTTAGATAGGTAAACGTAACACATCCATACGAATGACTTGGGTCAAAGGTCAAAGTCACAGGTGACCTCAAAATTACTAATTAAAAAAGGCTGTATCTACCTTAATTTTGAGCAATGACTTTTTAGCAAGGTGTCATGACATGATGTCACATAGGGCTTTTATAGTATTATGGGATATTTGACCTGGATGCAAGTAAAAGTAAGAATACAAGGTTAAATGTGAAAAACCTGCAATTTTGACAATTTTTATGCACAAAAATCCCTCAAGACTGTTTGCTAAGAGGTTTAGTGACATCTGCATGACATCTCAGGTACCTCAGCATGGTTACCAACCATAAATGGGGTAAGTACTATAGCTCAACATCGGACTACCGTATATTCAACAAATCTAGTTTATAAGTTGGAGCAGTTGTATAAATTGTGAGACACCATTTCAGATGACCTCTGGTTAAAGGTCAAGGTCATCAACCAGAGTTAACATACTAGAAATTTATAGTAAACCTTCTGATGAGGCTATTTAGATATTCTGGTAATCGTAACAAGTGACACAACTTCCTGGCTATTGAATATCTACCCGACCCTTGTTTTTGAGGAGTAAATGTGCAATAGGGAACTGGTATTTTACTTGACTACGGATATTTCATTTCTCGTCTTTTCTATATATTCCGGTCCTCATTATTCAAAGGTATCGGAGTCGATTACATGGTATTTTCATTTATCTCTCTCCGTCTCACGTCTCATCTAATTCTACTCGTCTACAAAGATGACTACACTACGGTATGGTGAATCATTTCTAACTGTTACCTTGGAACAGCTAGTTTTATTTTTACCTTTGTGTCATCAGAATGGTCATTTTCAAAACCGAAGGATATCATTTCTTTTTTATTCATACCATAAAGGCTTTATTGATCTGCCTTTGGACTTTTATTCAGGCAATAAAAATCATGCAACCAAGGATAAGTTTAAACAGTTAGCAATTACCCATCATATAAAAAACAAAAATAAAGGTAGATTAAAACTCATATCACTAATCTTTCAAATCAAAATATATTATGTGTTCAAACCTTATTACACAATGAAATGAATTACACGGTAAGATAAGTTTGAGACTTACAGCACTTACCTGACATAAATTATACAACGAAACCAAAAACTCATGGTGCATGTTCCAATATAACAACCAAGGAAATTAAGCTCATGGTAGTAACATTCATATATGCAACAACCACCACAGTGGGCTTTAAACTCATAGCATTTATCTATCATGTAATTAACAATCGAGATATATTTAAGCAGCCAAGATAGGTTTAACCTTAAAGTACTGACCTGCCATACCTTAAACAGCCCTTTCATTTACATTATACATGTAACAACCATGTTTAAATATCATTTATTAATATAAATTTAGTTAATCAATAATTCTCGCATCTGTTTCCTGGCGCTGCTGGTCATCCAACTACCAATCATAGTCCACCTCATTTTAATCCCTTTCATCCTAATAAAACCGAGCTGCTTAGCCGTCCTCGGCATTCGTCTTCAGCCTTTCATTTTCCCACCTGTCCATCCCTCTATTTTTTTTATTATTTCCTTTTCTTATTTCTATTTATCTTTCAAAATTTTCTTGGTTCACCATTTCTAAATTAGCCATGTGTATGGTCTTATTTCAGGATGCGCTGTATAAATGTAAGTACTTTTTGCTGTGAGTTTTAGCATAAGTATTTGTTTTTTGTTGGTCGAACCCTAATGTTCTAGGGTAGATCGTTCTCTTTAATTACATAAGAATATGGATTAAGTCTAATTTTAAACATAAGTATAGTTCTTAATCTGTCTCTAAGTTGTTGTCTGAATTTACAGAATTTTTTCAAAATAACAAATGTTATCTAATGTATAATTAAAGTGTTACCTAATTTATGTAAGATATTTGCTAACTTTGTGTGGGTGTCCACAGGAGCAATATCTTTGTGTATGTGTTTTGATATATGTATGTTGCCAATAAAAGGCATTTTCTATCCACGCTATCATGTGTGTCTGCCTTTATTATTTTGGGTTAATGAAGATAATTTGAAAAAGTCGGTACACATATACAAAACAAGAAAACACAAGCACATAGCGCTTTTAACCGACAATGATACAGTGTAACAGATATAAGTAAAATGCAATGATATATATACAATGCAAATGACACAAAATGTTTAAGATACAGTAAAAGCATTAGGAAAACCACACATTAAATGGTTCTACAGAGATAATTTGTTATATAGAGAAGAAAATTTGCACTCATGGCACTTACCTGTTATTTGTAAAAAAACCAAGATAAGTTTTAAGCCCAGCATGTTGAGTGATTCACTGCAGTGGTTGGATGTCCAAAGTCATATGAAGTGCACATAATCAATAAACACTGCTACTGTCTTCAAGTATCTATCATATTCAATAGAGTACTGTCCTTCATTCTATGTACTGAAACATCACACTCATTTCATGCATAAACCATACAAAAGAGCATTAGTACATATTGTTACATTCCCTATGATCCAATGCATTTTATATTGGTGAATAGGTATATAAATCTAAAATTCTGATACACAGAGAGCGCATTGTACATTTTGCATATTATTCTCGTCATGGTAATACAGGAAAACTGATAAACACTAAACAGCGTTATGAATTGGCAAGTAATGATTTTTTTTTTTACCTTTTTGATTTGACCAAGAGGATGCACAGTTTTCTTTAATATATTAACACACATGAAATTTATTCAGTTATTTGGTTCTTTTTTAATGTTTTAATTGCACCCAAGCTCTTACAATAAAAATAATTGGAAAGCTCATATCATCCTTATCATTACTAGACATTTCAATAATTTCTAATTATTCCTCAATTGCAGTCATAATCACTAAAAATAGGCCCAGTGTACATGCACCTAGCCTAGCAGCAGACCTGTAACATTTTGCAACAAGCTGATGAACATTTAGTTTGGACAATGTACACACTTCAGTGCCTACTATTTCATCATTTCACATCATTGAAAATAAGTAATTAGGTTTTTATCGGCGTGACAAATTCATTCAGTGAAAACACTTAAAATGTTTAAGAAGCAGAAGTTGAAATGGCATGCAAATGTTGATTGTTAAAAAATAACGGAATTCAAGATTAGCAATAGCGTGTGCACTCATTATTTTTGAGCATATTATTGATTCAGATAAGTTAAAATACTGTATGACACATGTCCACATAGAATCCCACAAAAATATATAAAGACTGCTGCATGGCCCTCACTCTGCGAACTGGGCTAACATGCACCAGGTGATCTCCAATACATACACCATAGGGAGTGTATTGTATGGGTTTATTTTTTGGGGGTTTTTATTTTATTTTACAGAATGACGTAGAAATAGGACAAGTTGTAGTAGATGAGTGACTCGCATGGTTTACCTGTCAGACTTGACCTGGGCATTACGTCTGACCAATTTAACTATTCCATGCCAACAGCGACCAATGGCATTTAATAATAATTAAGCAATTAAATATTCTACATCATTTAAGGTAAATTGTCCAATATTTAACCAGTTTATATCAATGTCATGTAGCTGTTCGGGTAGTGTAAGTACATAACCAATATGTATTTAATCGACGAAGTAATGAATGCATCAATATATGTATGAATAAATCTGTCACACCAACCAAACAACCATCCCCATTTGATCAATATTTTAATTAAACCAATTAAGTATTCAACAGCACCTAAGGTGAATTATCTAATACTTAACCAGTTTATATCAATTTCATGTAGCTGTTTTGGTAATGTAAGTACATAACCAATTCATATTTATTTGACAAATCAATGAAGTAATGAATGCATTAATATATAAATGAATAAATCTGTCACACCAACCAAACAACCAATCCCCATTTGATCAATATTTTACCATTAATGAATAATACAAATCTACATTTTGCATACTTGGTAAAAATACAAAGCTCTGCATAGGTCGTTAAAAATGCATGCATCTCTTTTCAAACTTGAAATCACTACGATATCATGTCTGACAAGGAATGAATAATTTATAAGCTTTCACACGTGCGTTAGTGCTGTAGAATGATTTTCTTAACTTAATGCAAAGAGATCTTACATGTTACTTGGTGATTATTTGGCAGCTACAGGAATTATTATTAATACCTTCCTGAAGAAAGTTGCTACATTTACTTCATTGAATTTTTACTTCTGGTCCGTTTGGCCATGCCCTTATGACTGATATTTCAAAGATCTACAATTCAGCAGCGATATCTAATGACATCATGAACATGTGCGATCAAGCATTAAATAGTGTTTACAATAAAATCTGGAACAAACTATTCAATATGTCTATTTACTGCTCGTTTCTGAAGACTTATTCATATGCACTGGCTTCACATTTTTCCATATTCGACTTCGGTCATACTATGTTCTCAAGAAAAGGTTAGGACATCATCAATAAACTTAGTATTATATTTCAGCAAAAACAGATCAATTTTTGCTGCAGGTCAAGAGGGAGTTGAGAAAATAGAGTTTGCTTACATACTTTTTTGTCTGCTTTGATAGAGTGCGTTTAGTGCTGATCGAAGGACTGTCAAATGAATTGCTATTTTTTAGTGACAGAGGATAGATCCATATGTAGCCTTATAAAGTTTTTATTATTTTTTGATTGAAAGTTCTCTTTTCATTTCAAAGCTAAGGTTTACAAATTCTTCTAGACTTGTAGACATTTTAGGTTAAAGCCTAGTAGGTCAGCAACCTCTCATTTATCTCTTTATGTCTACTTTTGTGTTGGCACTGTCTGGTGGTTTGAAAGTGCAGGGTTAAAAAATTCCACCTAGATATTTTATATCACGAACATCAATGTTTTACCAAAAATATAATTTCAACCCCATAGTCTAATCTAATTGTGTACAGCTGCCTCTTATCAGCTATATTAGAGGGTCTTTGGAGGGTTCAATTCTGTAGCTGCCAAAGAAGCATTAAATAATTTATAATCTATGGTAAATTATTTAATAACTCAAGACCGGCAATAAAAGCAATTTAAATACCACATACCTTGGACTTTACAAAATGTCTTGACAAAGTATCTATTAGCCCAGATGGCTGTTGACTCTTTGAATGTCTTATTTGAAGTGAAACTCAATAACTTCCTGTTCCTGACACACGTTCATTGAACCATTATATTCACATGATTCGCACCTTGTGCATAGAAATCAAGCAAAAGCTGATAACTGAAACATACATGTAGCTAACAGCTATCAGTGAATGATAAATTGTGGTGTAATTTGCTTTGCAAAGTTAACACTCTCCATGACGATTAATGTATGACTCTGCTATTCCAAAAATGTATTCCGGCAAACTGGCGATATGTTATTATGATAATTTTTTTTGTATCATTTAATCAATATTTATCATTTATTTCAATTGTTTTATCTAGTTCATGGCATGCAAAGTATGTCTGCCGGCCCTTTACTAAATTATTCCATTGTGTGCTGGATGAAGTTACAAGTGACCAACTTAAGATTAAAACTAATTTGTTAACTGGGATCTTCATTAGTCAGATAATTGGAATAAAGAAATATTACATTTGATTACAACTGCTGCATCCAATGGTGCTTACGGCAAAAAACTAATATCACCATTTCATTTAAGAGTATCAAATATCACTGACAAATATCAAAGTCGGTTATATTGCCTGGCAAATACTACAAAATATGCAAACGAGGCACAGCAGAACGTTATGAATGTCATTAGCGTCATCTCTTCGTCACATTTATTACATACCTCCTTCTATTTTCGTCTGATTTTCAAGATTAAAATTTTGTAATGTAAAAAAGGTGTAGCTGAAATCCCGAATCAGTGACGCTGATCTTAACGTCAAAATGTCAGTAAGGTAATTTGCCAGGCAGACAAATTTGCTTAACAAACAACAATATAATGTGAGGCTTGTTGACAAATACCAGTTAGTGTTCTGGGTATGGTAAGCATGAATGTTTTTTGCCAAGTAAACTAATATAACCTGCCAGGTCAGCTAATTTGGCAGTGTTATTGGGTAGTAACAACAACACTTACCTTCAACATGACTTCACTGATTGCAGTTACAACAAATGTAGCATCATTCATGAATAGCTTAATTTGGTCACCGCAACTGAGACTACTGCCAATTTGCATTGTTTTTGCAATATTAATTTCTTCCTAAACTTTGACAATAGCTGGAATGCAGGAATGAATGAAGCTTACTGACATGTAGAGGTCACAAAAGACATTTTTGTAAAAGAAAAAAAAACCAAGATTAGGGACAAACAAAATCACATAATCACATTATAGATCTGCATGTATGTTTGATTATTATCTGCGTAAATATCTTTGAAAAAAAGCAAGGTGCACTGGCCCAATGTCAACTAGATGTCAACAAAATTGAGTCAATATCAGGTCAACATTGTGTCTACATAATACGTTTTCGGAGTATCTTATCTCATGAAAACTCTGATGTCTTTGTAACTTTGAATAGTATAGGTGCAAACAGGGCCGGTCTTAGTGTGTGTGAAGCCCAACATGAGGGCCACCCACTATTGCTTTTCCCCTCGCTGTTCAAACTGAAGACCTTTTTTTTCAGTTCTAAAGTTGGGAGAGCACAGGGCCTATGCAGGAGTGGGGCCCAACGTGTCCGCCTTGCTCGCGTTGCTCCAGGACCCTCCCTGGATGCAAGTAAGGTATTTAACCTTAATCTACATGATACATTTGCTTCTTATTTATTATTTATGTATTTCTTAAATAAATATATTTTTTAAAAGGGTAGCCTAATCAGCAGGATCTGTTCTTTATTGCGGCCGTTTGTGTGTAGTAAAAAAAAGACAAGCAAAAAAAAGTAAAAATGAAAAGTAAATTTAATAAACCAACCTGGCATACCAATAAAAATATCAATTGCCAGTGGCTTCAACCAATTTCGCATGCCAATGATAAAACTGTCAGTGGTTTTGTCCAATCTGACACACCTTACTATACCAATTGCCACATGAAAGCAACTCTTCAATCTGAATGAATATCTTTCTTGATATAATCAATGAATGCAACTTTAAGTATTGTTTGTTGTATATACTATTGTGTTTGTGAATTGGACAGTCTAGTAACAATTAAATCTACTTCATTTGCATGTCTGAAAACTGAAATCAACGTTTTTAGCCATGTTTCAGCTACTTGAGTCAGTCAATCAATTTTCATATTTCCTCACCTTAAATACAAAGAAAGAAAAAATGAAGTACAATTCAAATATTGACTCCATTTTGTGTTTATTTCAGGTACTGCTAAAACAACAGCTGTTACTTGCATAATTAATGATATTGATACCAAAAAAGGCATCAAAGCTAAAAAATAAAACGTGTGATCTTAAGATTATGCACCAAACAAAACCAAATTAAGTGCTTTTCGATCAATGTTTCCCAGTACTTAGAAATAAGCAAGTTTTATCAGAGAAGTCTGATCTATAGTTATACAATGGGTAACATATGAAGCTAACTTATTTCAAGCTGATTGAAAACTTTTCCTTTAAACAAAAAATACACATACAGGTACAAAGCTTACTCTTAATATAGTATGCATAAAGTTATGAAATATAGATATGACAAACTTTGATGTGACAGTGCTGCAGAATGTTTGAAGAAATCATTTGTAAAATTTTACAAAACAGAAAAAATACAAATCATTATCAAACAACTGCATACAATGGAATACTATTGGATTTCTCTGTCGTTCTTTGGCATTGAAGTTCACTGGACCATGGCTTGATATGTGCTGGGCTATTAAATGCAGTATCACATTCGCCATTGACTGATCATTCAGCAGCAAAATGTCTGTCCATCTCTGCCTTATGATGTGGAGACTGGTCCTCCTTTTGGCCTTGGCTAAAGCTGGTAAGTAATACCTCTATATATCTATCTATCTATTTACCTATCTATCTCCTTTCTTTTTTTCTGCTTTCAATATTTCCTTCTTATTTTTTCCTTAATTCTTTGTAACACTTTTCTCTTCTTTTGATTTGCATACATAATGAAAGGTATGCACGATCTGGCACTGCAGATGAGGTAAGTAATACCTCTATACTTTATTGAGTATCTATCTATCTATCTATCTATCTATCTATCTATCTTCTTATATTTTCCTTAATTATTTCTAACACTTTTCTCATCTTTCGATTTGCATACATAATGAAAGGTATACACGTTCTGGCACGGCAGATGAGGTAAGTAATACCTCTATACTTTATTGAGTATCTATCTATCTATCTATCTATCTATCTATCTATTTTTCGTTCTTTCTGCTTTCAATATTTCCTTCTTTTATTTTCCATAATTATTTCTAACACTTTTCTCATATTTCGATGTGCATACATAATGAAAGGTATACACGTTCTGGCACGGCAGATGAGGTAAGTAATACCTTTATACTTTATTGAGTATCTATCTATCTATCTAGCTATCTATCTATCTATCTATCTTCTTTTATTTCCTTAATTATTTCTAACACTTTTCTCATCTTTCGATTTGCATGCATAATGAAAGGTATACACGTTCTGGCACGGCAGATGAGGTAAGTAATACCTCTATACTTTATTGAGTATCTATCTATCTATCTATCTATCTATCTATCTATCTATTTTTCGTTCTTTCTGCTTTCAATATTTCCTTCTTTTATTTTCCATAATTATTTCTAACACTTTTCTCATATTTCGATGTGCATACATAATGAAAGGTATACACGTTCTGGCACGGCAGATGAGGTAAGTAATACCTTTATACTTTATTGAGTATCTATCTATCTATCTAGCTATCTATCTATCTATCTATCTTCTTTTATTTCCTTAATTATTTCTAACACTTTTCTCATCTTTCGATTTGCATACATAATGAAAGGTATGCACGATCTGGCACTGCAGATGAGGTAAGTAATACCTCTATACTTTATTGAGTATCTATCTATCTATCTATCTATCTATCTATCTATCTATATATCTATCTTTCGTTCTTTCTGCTTTCAATATTTCCTTCTTTTATTTTCCATAATTATTTCTAACACTTTTCTCATCTTTCGATTTGCATACGTAATGAAAGGTATACACGTTCTGGCACGGCAGATGAGGTAAGTAATACCTCTATACTTTATTGAGTATCTATCTATCTATCTATCTATCTATCTATCTATCTATCTTCTTTTATTTTCCTTAATTATTTCTAACACTTTTCTCATCTTTCGATTTGCATACATAATGAAAGGTATGCATGATCTGGCACTGCAGATGAGGTAAGTAATACCTCTTTACTTTATTGAGTATCTATCTATCTATCTATCTATCTATCTATCTATCTATCTTCTTTTATTTTCCTTAATTATTTCTAACACTTTTCTCATCTTTCGATTTGCATACATAATGAAAGGTATGCATGATCTGGCACTGCAGATGAGGTAAGTAATACCTCTATACTTTATTGAGTATGTATCTATCTATCTATCTATCTATCTATCTATCTATCTATCTTCTTTTATTTTCCCTAATTATTTCTAACACTTTTCTCATCTTTCGATTTGCATACATAATGAAAGGTATGCACGATCTGGCACTGCAGATGAGGTAAGTAATACCTCTATACTTTATTGAGTATCTATCTATCTATCTATCTATCTATCTATCTATCTATCTTCTTTTATTTTCCTTAATTATTTCTAACACTTTTCTCATCTTTCTATTACATTAAATATTTGTATTGTTTATATTTGTTGCCTTGTAACTCCTGGTGGCAACATAACAATTGAAAAAAATTACTAAAAAACTTAAATAAAACATTGTTCAGAATTTTTTTGAAGCAGTGTATTTTTTTGAAGCAGTGTATTTTTTACCCAAGATGTGTCATGAGCTGGACACCATTCAGTTTTATTACATAGTTGTTCTCTTGAGTATTTCATCAACCATTCTAGATAACAATAATTATTATTTTCTTTCATCACACAATTGCATTTATGAAAACTCCTTCAAGCGTATGTCAGTTGTAAGCCAAGATAGTTTTTTTCTGGACTTGTTACCAACGAAGAAACAAAGGTTGACTTTTTTATTCATGGTAAACTAGCAAACTAAACTCTTACTTTTGGAAATGTTTAATTTATTGAGAATGATATATTTTAATTTGAGCAAAGCAGTAAAGAAATCTAAGTCTATAACAAAAATGAACAAAAATGAACATTCACCAATCAGTAATTTAACAAGAAAATAAGTACATGGTTGAAAATGGTTCAAGTTAAGTATCATTAACATATCGTTGACAATAATAGTTAGATATTGGGCATAGGTTAATTTCTGTTGCTCTAAGCCATATCTTAACACCTGGAAGAATTCATTCTTCATTTCTTCAATAAATACAATGGCTTGGTAAATATTGACTATGGGCTAAAGCCAGAACATGGTGTCATGCCTTCAACTGACCTAAATGAGTGACAGTCTAAAAATAATTTCATAAACACGAATAAGAGATGAAAGAAAGATATCAAAATTAAAATTGTGATGTAATTCTCCTACAGGAGATGCATTGTAAGTTGAGTAAAGAAGCATATAGATAGGGCAAAGAATGGACAGGACAAAACTAGTGGAGTAGAGGCACCCCAGCCCACGTAGTGTTTCACTAGTATTCATTTTGAGCATCACTGGTTTGTAATCAATTCTAGATTTTGTTCCCAAAGTTTTCCATAAAAAATATCATTTTATTTACGGTGGCTGAGGACAGTCATATAACTTTACTCCTGCTTACCCAAATATGATAAAATTGCAGAGGATAATTTTAAAGGTATTAATTGAAATTTCACGTAAGTCCAGCTACCTGGTTGAAGTGGAGGAGGTGTGGTGGCTAAAAGCTACTGTTATGATGAGTGTATGGTCAAGTTTTTCAAGCCTCAGCGAACTAAGTTAGAACAGGATTTTTGTTATCATCAATGTCCGTCCGTCAGGCAGACGGACGGGCGGACACAGCATTTTCATTTCCAGAGTAGAACTTTCACAGTAATGCACTTACCCTGCCGACAGTAATACCCTACATGGCCTAGTGGTGCCTTTTGATAGTCACATTGACAAATGTTGGCTATGTTTTACAAAATTAGGATAAAAATGTACAAATATTTTGTTTTCATGTCCGGGGCAGAATTCTGACACTACTGCACCTGCATTCTTAAAACTTTGTTATAATATGTCTAAAAAAGTGTAGTAGTGCCTTTTCGGGTAATGATGGTCATTAATACTGTAGAAATTACAAAATTAGAACAAAATAGGTAAAATTCCTACTTTTTCAAACCTCCATACACTAAATACACTATTTACCTTACATGAATGAAATAGTATCAATAACATATCTCAATTATAGTATTTTCACTTTTCAAACTTCATGTTGATATTCATTTCATGCTGATTGCATAATAATGGAAAATCAGAAAGAAATTCTAAAATTGTGTTCAATTGTTTCCGCTGCATTACTCTGGCATTAATGCAATTACCCTAACAACATTTTATATGTTATTACTCTTCATGGTTTAGCTGTGCGTTTTGATAGTCACATTGACTATCAGCTGTGTTTTAAAATATTTAGAGAATAATGAAAAAATAAAATAAAAATTGTTTCCAGAGCAGGGCTCACACACTACTGCACCTACATGCATACCAAACTTAATGAACAATATGTCTAAAATAGTGTGGAAATACCTTTTTGGGGTTTTATAACCATTTATGACAAATACTTTTATATTATAAAGGAAAATATGAATATTTGGTACTCTTTCAAACCCTCATATCAATGACTCTATGATCCTTACATCAGTAACATTTTGCCAATGATATATCTAGATTATAGTGTTTTCACTTTTAAGCTTCATTTTGACATTTGTTTCATCCATGATTTTTTTTATTGTTTTTCATAATAATGGATAATCCGGAAAAATGCTAAAAATTGTGTTGCTTTCTTCATGTTCCTTAGCATCCCATATTTAGCAATGCCAGCTGTAAATGTTGTACAATTCATGTGCAATGCGCATACAATTATAAAATATTTGATCATAATATTGCCATGCTCAACCCATCCAACAGTTTTTGTTCACAATTAACAATTTTATAATAATTAGTTGCATAATGATCTTATTATTGTTTTCTTCATATACACCTGTAAAGTGTTCGGTTATAAATACTAATTTAAATTCCATAGATTTTATGTAAATCAGCAACCCAACAATTCAGTAACTGTTGAACGGAATATGGCAATTGATAATATATAGTTCCTTCAGTTGCCAGCTAAATGTAAACAGCAAAAAATATTTTGACTTATAAAGGCATTAAAATAGGTGTGTTGAGTATCATTCCATACAAAATAAACCTTTAGGATTTGTATTTATTTGTATTAAGACTTTATTTATTTGAATACAAATAAATACAAACCTTAAAAGTTCATTTTGTATGAAATTATACCCAAAATGTTTATGCGGCATAACATTGTTGCTAAATTTCATATATATTCCTTAGGATCATTGCCATAGCCCATATATGACTATTTTGGATTATAGATGATAATCTTAGTTGTAGATATTTAAGGGAGCATGCTATTTTGTTGATGATTCTAGCGAACTGAATACTCCTTATGGGGCATAAAATCTTAGAGCAGAATAATTAAATGGCAGGAAAGGAAAGACAATACTTTCTGTGCTCACTTAGCTTTACTCTGAACAGAATGGATTGCTGTTAATAAAGGGTTCCTGTAGGTTTACCTTCATAAGAAGAAAGACATTGGTAAAACATTATAATATCATGTGCACAAGAAAAAAAGACCACTAATGTAGTAATATACACCAATATTTTTTATTTCATTGTCAAAAAAACTATCTGGGCATTGGCTAATAAGCAATAAGATAAACGCAGTTATTGTGTATTTAAAGAAAGTTCATTATTCTATTCATTCATATTTACCAAATCGTCCACAATTTGGATGTTAATAACCAAGCATATTTGCAAAATAAGACAACGTAAGACAGACAAAAGTAAGACTTACTTTTTTACAAAAATAAAGTACGACTTGATCAGACTTTTTAATAACCCACAGGAACACTGTATTATTTCACACTTAACAGAATATAACAAATGAAGAAATTCAAGAGTTCAAAAACTAGGACACCTTGGACTATAATTTATGTAGGCTAAATGGCAATTGTCTCAGTTCATCGCACACACTATATAAACACTCAAGAAATAATATTTTTCCAAATTTTGTAAAGACACCACTAATCCATTTAGAGTGTTATGGAATAAAATTTCATTAGGGTAGGTAAACTGAACAACAAACAAACTGAACAACAAACTGAAAAACAACCAAACTAGTGCATTAGCGTTAGAGTTCTGCTCTGGAAATGAAAGTGTAACACCTGCCCTATTGCCTGTCAGACAAACACTTAACACTTAACTTAACTAAATGATGCCTGTGTGCTATGTGGGATTCGCTGAGGGCTCAGCTGCAGCCAGCCTATGTTTTAATCTATAGCTGTAAAAGTGCAGTCATGGGATAAATGGGTTATGACATGGCAAGAGCTGTATCTCCTTGGTGTCTTCACCCTCGTCCTGTATAATGATGCAGAGTATATGGTGATGATACCCAGGAAGATACAGCCTCTTGCCATGTGATAACCTATAAATATGCTGTGGATTATTACTTGCCATGAGTTACACTTTTCTGGAAGCAGGTGAGGCTATGGAAATATTTGTATTCATTATTTTATCAGTAAGTGTGTGGGTAAAGTTAATTTGTTATTTATGTGAGAGCTAGACAGGCTCAAATGGAATTTGCATTGTCCAGGGCCCAGCCTTTGTTCAGATCTTCACCCACAGTGACAGTTGCCACCTCTACAATGAGAAGACATGAAACTGCTGAGAGCAATTAAAAAAGATTAATCATGATGTACTGATATCAATGAATATGTTATCAATTTATCTTTTTTTTTGTATGTTAACCAAAGTTTAATGCAAATAATTAAACTGACAGCCTCTAATCTAGTAAGATTTTTTGAAAGTCACTGAAAGAAAGTAGCCCCTTTTTTCTTCTTTCTTTGCTTGGATAGACGTGGCTTTATAATTGAATGAAACGGTGTTAAATTGTATTGAATTTCTATATTAATATATGTGTAATCTAGCAATTTTAATTAATGGCTTTTTAAGTGAGTCATTCCATTTGTTAACAAAGACATCCACCCTCTTCACAAGTCAGACAAACTTACTGAAAATACTGCTAAACCTACCAAGCATACTGGCAAGTTTGTAAGATGAATGACTTATTTCAAACAATTAGTAAGAGAACTGAAAGTAAAGAAAAGCAGGAACATATATCCTTTGACCGACATAATTATGTTAATATTTTTCACATAATTATGTTCTTTTTTTCAGCTGAAGTTCAAGTTCTCACAAATGCATATGCTCCAGAAAATGCATACAAACCATATTACTTTCCGAACAAAGTACCATCGAGTGTGACAGAATTATTTTTCAAAGTCAAAGGGCCAGTAACAGCATACCTGGCTCTTGCTCCTAGAATGTACTCCAAATTCCAGGACAATGACCTTCTGGAAATAACAATCGGTGGGGGATCACAAATTAGAGCAAAGTCAACATCTCCGGATGCATTGATCGTGCAAAAAACGACTGGACCATGGCCCTCTATCAATGGTAAATGCCTACCTGCAACTGATTATGGAAGTTTTTGGCTGAGTTGGAAGGATTCTGTCGCACAATTAGGACACGGCTCCATAGTAGGAGAACAGCTGATCTGGAATGGCAGCATAAGCCATGTGCAATTTGATCTTAACTACATTGGATTGGCTGGTGCTGGTGTCGACATGGCTCCTACTTCTTGGATCTACTATGATGGTCAGTTCATTGGCAGCATTTTTTCGCACATCAGTAATTTGCACATATTATTAGTAAATTATTAACCCTCAGCAAAAAAAGTTCTAAGAGGGTTATTTGTATCATCAGTGTCCATCAGAAGGGCGGGTGGGTGGGTGGGCAGGAGGGCAGGTGTTATACTTTCGATTCCAGTGCAGAACACTGACGACACTAATTCACTTACCCTAACAACATTTCTTACAGTGATACTCTATATGGCCTAGTGGTGCCTTTTGATAGTAATATTGATATGCCTTGGCTATGTTTTACAAATTTGGCAAAAAGAGAAGAAAATTGATAATTTATGTTGCTTCAGAAGCAGAACTTGTGCACTACTGCTTCTATATGTATAATATGGTGAAAATGTGAAATATTACTGTATTTTCATACATCCTTATCAAAGACACAATCATTGTCACATGGGTGACAATTTGCAAATTACATATCTTTATAAGCGTCCTTTAGCTTTATATTGACTGCATTTTGACATTCACATCATTCTTTTTTCAAACTATTAGAAAATCTGGAAAAATGCATAGTCACCTTGATATATATGTAAGACTCAGATCGGGGACCAGCCCCAGAACGGGGCCAACTGCTTTGGTGAATTTGTTACGCAACAACGCCTTAGCATTGTTTCGACAAATTATTTCTGTGGAAGAATATTGATCCAACCAGGTGATAAAAGAAAAATATTTAGATTAGGTTTGAAAATGAAAATGAATTAAAAGATGAAATATAATGAATAAAAATGAAGTAAATACAGTAAATAAAATTAAATAGGCCAAAAATAAGATAAAATAAAATTCGTAATAGGCCTAAATAAAATAAATTGAATGAAATAGGCCTGAGCCTTAAAAACAGATAGGTTCGATTTTTAGATAAAATAATCTTTAATTGGCCTATAATAAGAATGGTATGGCTGTTTTTCATAAGACTTAGAAGATAACATAGGGCCTAGAGATGATATCTTACTTTTTCTGTTGTCTGAAGGCATGGTCTGGTGGTAAGCGTAATAAATGAATTACACTCTTTTATCTAGATAATTTTTTGACTAATTTAGAATTTGAATAGAGGGAGTAAAAACCGTAGCTGGGGACAGTTGCCCCCAAAACAAAGGGAATAAATAAATTGTGTTATTTTCATTCCTTCCTAAACATTGAGAAGTAAATAAATAAGGTAATGAATGAAATACAATAAGAAAAATGAATACACATACAAAGCTTAACGATGTCGTCTACAATAATAATTTATAATTGGAAAAAGGTGTTTCAGGATAACTCAGAATGAATTTTTTTGCGACATACACCAGTCCGGGGAAAATAATAAGAAAAAGGAAAAACATAAAAAAAAATTTAAATCTGGAATTTACAGAATTATCCAATGCAAAGGCTCTGTCCAAGGTTAATTGTTTAGACCATTGTTTAGTGACGTCTTGAACAATGGTCTGGCCCTTGATTAGAGATTGGCCCCTGATATGAGTCTCACATATATTTGCCATGTTTTACAAAATTATAAAAAGGTAAATATATATATTTTTTGTACCAGATCTAAATCTATAGAACACCTAATACTAACATATCTTACTGCTTAAGAGATACTTCTGTTATAGTGGAGGGTGGGGAGAAGTTTCATCATCACTTTTTGTCATGCCCATATAAGGCGGTTCTGTAGCTCTGTTACATTTATGCAGGACAGCTAATTTTAGCCAAAACTTTGGTTACCACATGCAAAATGCATAAATTAACATTTTAGACATACAGTGTAATTGAATCAATAACCAAGGTAATTTACTGCAATATATAATATGAAACAAGCTACACAACATGGGTCTTACAAGCACATGGCCTACATTTGACTCTGAGCTACTAAGTTCTGCTATAAATAGCCTGCTTAAGGGGACAGAATGAACAGGGTACGAAATCACCCCAGGAAAAAGTTTTTTTTTTTTTTTTAAATATGTTTTTGATTTTATGTCTAATTTTCACCTCATTAAAAAAAAAACTGTATTCACCACAATCTACTATCTACTATCACAATAATATTACAGAAGTCTGGTACAGGTGTCTTTTTTAAAGAGAGTTTTCTTGTTATATCTGGAGCAAAACTGGAAGCCTTACCCATAGGTATAAGACATGAAGAGAAAATGTCTGACACAGTGTAGTTGTCCGTTTTGGAGGTCTCATGGCCATAAATAATATAGAATATTTAAATTAATGGAAAATATGAAAAATCCTTTCAAACCTCCATATCATAGACACTATTTCTTATTCAAATTACATATCGAAATTACAGTAATTTCTCTTTCTAATTCAATTTTGACATTCACTACATGCTGTTTTCATAATGACGGAAAATTATATATAATGCTAAAAAATTGTTATTTCCTACTTTATATATTAGACATTACATATCACCTAAATAATAAGGGAGATGAGCCAACTTAAATTACTATTTCACTGACCATTACACAAAGTCTGAACTCCGACTCAGGTACAGACTAATTTATCTACATCTATGATCAAAATATAAAAAATGTTGTATTTATAGACAGAAAAATGTAATAACGAGGTTAGCAGACCCCATTAAGATCAAACTTATCGCAAGCATAGGGTCACCTAGTGAGATTCACTTATGTTACAATTAGCAGGAAACAAATCCTGGCTTCTGATTGGCTGTGAGCCGTGCAATATTTTATTCCTGAGTGCTTTAGTTTTGATACAATTTCACTTATAATTCGGCTTTCTTTGCTCATGATGAGGGGCCTAAGTCTCCAAATAGAACCACATAGACATCAGATTCTAAGGAAGTTGGGGCAACTGATGCCTGATCTATATAGTGACGAAAATAATAATTATGTAGAAAAAAACTATGTTTGCAGATATTTTCAAAAATATTCTCCCTGGAGGGTTTAAACTATATTGTTGAACAGTCTGCATATTTTGAGTGGTTTTAAAACCTTGTATGTTGAATGGTTCTCAAGATGTAGCCAAATTAGCTACACAATTACCTGCATAAAAGGCCAAAATCATAAACTGGGGGTAAAACCGGCATAAGGAGTTCTTCAATTGTCCTGATATTTCACAGCATTTGCATCGGACCTCATCCACAACTGGCTCAAATCGGCCAATTTTTCCGAAAATTTGGTACAGCCTAATGATGACAAAATGGTGTCATGGTAAAATGTGATGCACTCCATTATTCACTGGTTGTTTTTAACTTTATACTGATACTGGACCCAATGGCACATTATATTCAATAAAAATGTTAAATTAATATGACAGTCTTCTAAATGATTTCAAGGCAACAAATGCTAATATTTTCATTCCGAGTGGTCTTTTCTGTTACCAAAAAATGACAGCATTTATTTCTTAAACAAGAATATTTCACTTGAATAGGACAGAACAAGAATGAACAAATTCAAAATATATATTTCAAGTGGTTCAAAGAAATTATGGAATATTTGCTTTTTTTTTTTAAGAAATGACAAATCAAATACATAATGAAAGGTAAATGTAGTATGATGTAATATTAAATTTTTCAGTTTTTGTTTTTTCAAACTTTCAGTGCATCCCATAGGCTCTTTGGATACTGAATGTGCTACACAATCATTCATGCCTCTGTTCGTTCCAAAAGCTACAGACACGGCTTCCATCAATGACAATGACACAAGCACTTGCATGGAGGTATGCTATTTTTATATATTTATTTATTTTATTCAATATATATTGCAGAACACCTTCATGTCACCAAACGCATTCAAATGCTGATTAAGCCTGATATATATTGGGCAAAACTAACATGCTCTCCCATCAATTTTACGGTGAGTAACATAAAAAATACTTATGCTATATCAATATCCATGTTTTGACATTCTTTAGATAATATTTAATATAAATTCTTAATTCTGTTGTGTTGATAATAAATATCACTTTAAAATTACTCAAGAGGCGTGGCAACAATAGTAACAGCTATGATGTGCTTACTGTGAAATGTTTGGCAATTATGGGGACTAAATGAATAAATATTACAAAGAAAGTGGCCGCAAGATGACTAGTAGATTTTGTTTCTGTTGAAACATATTGAAAAATAAAAAAGAACAAATGAACATGCAGGTTGTATGTCTATATGGTAGCACAAATGAACGCCACACAGGCTAAAATACTCCGATGAATCATTTAGTTACTGTTTGGTGATTTTAGTAAAGCCATTGGATCGATCTGAATATTTTGGTGCATGACCATTATTTCAGATTAAATTTCATTGTGCTACTGTGCCATTGTTAAAGATGCCATCTACTAGAATAATTGTGATGTTACAATAATCATTATAATCAATCAGCCGTGCTGTTAAAAGTGTTGTTAAAAGTCTCCTGTGCATCAATCTGCATTGTCAGACCACTTAGCTGGTCTATATGCTCATTTTGGACCAGTTATTTAAAGGTGCCGCCCTCATAAAACACAATATTGTTATATGAAAACAGTTGAATGACCAGTTAGTGACGTCAAAATATTGACCATTGGTCTGTGGCACTAAACTGACATCATAATATAATCATGATAACACACAAGTCACTGACTTGCCTAAATGACTGAACATAATTCAGTCAGGGAACTACAATATGGTGGACAGTATTGCTTTCAACATTCCTTATAATGTGAACATTTTGTCAAATTATGACTGGTGTTTCACCGTGTTTGTTTTATTCATCTTAGGTTTCGGTAGCAGACGCAGGATCGTTCTTGACACTGATGATTCATGAAGTACCCCCACTGAAGATTTTGATGAAACTGAAGGAAGCCCCATCCTGCGAAAAGTCTAACCTGTTTGTCTTAGGAAGTTCTATGAATGAATGCATGCTGATCATTGACATTGGTTACAGCGGGTTCAGAGAATGCATTTTCAGTTGCCTAGACACATGTTCTCCACTCATCACAATCGGTTTCCAAAAAGCGAGATTTCCACCGCAGTCCTGGTCAATCTGTGAAATGGCTGAAGTGAGAAATCAGTTTAGAAGGGTCCACAATTCCACGATAGATTTCTATAATAACTAACAAAAGGTTGGCACAATGCACTGGATTCTCTTTTCACTCTTGGAACAGCGAAGAGTCACAAAATTATTATGATTATGACATCAACTATATATATTGCACTCCACTAATACAGTAAATTCAACAAATATTCAGCTATAACTAAATCAAAATACAGAACCAAGTACCTGAGTCTACAATGTGTTGAACCAAGCCATACCTACTGACTTGCCATATACTGAACATATATGCTGAGAGGTGCAGTAACTCAGAAACAGTTAGTTGCATACCTGAATGTCCTTGACAGGTCAAAGGTGTTATTTATTTTTTGTGGATTGTGACCCAAATATTAACAAGTTTTAACTCGGTGCATGCAATGACTGATGAGATAAAAAAAATAGGATAATCAATTAAATAGTTTAGAATATATAGTTTTGATTACATTGAACTGTTCTATAATTGAGGTTGAAGTATTTTATGAAGAATATTTTTGTGGTTATAGTCCTCCTCACATGCAATGAAAAATATGTTTTGACACTGTTTGACCATAACTCTATTTGAAAGATCTAAAATGCCATGGTCTGTTCATTATACATATATATCATTGTTGATTTCAACCCTCCATATTAACACTACGATCCCTACATTAGTGAAATTTTGCTAATGACATATCTGAATAATGAATTACAATCAATATCTGACTGGCTAAAAGTAAACAAACTCTCTTTAATGTAGAAAAAACCAAAGCAATACTATTCCACACACCACAAAAGAAAATACAGCATCCAGAATTATTCATAAATGGCATGAAGATAGAATTTGTTGATAGATTAAACTTTTTGGGTGTAGTTATAGACAAACATTTGAAATGGACTCATCACATTGAAGCTATATCCATAGTACCTTACCTTTTAGAGTGACATTTTGACATTATTCATCATTTTTGTTTATGATAATTGAAACTTCTGGAAAAAAAGCTAAAAAATGTGTTGTTTCTTACATATTCCTTGTGTTCCCATGCTTTGCAATGACAGCCATAAAAGGTTGTAGAATATTCAAGTGCATACACTGAATACTCCTTATTGTGCATAAAATCTTTAATATTTTCATACTTGTCAAAACCTAGTGAACAAATGGAGAAATTAAAGAGTTAAAAAAATAGGACATCTTGGATTTTAAATTAGCTTGCTTAACAGGCTATGGCAATGTGGCAATCATTGCATACACCATATCAAAACTCAGTAATTTGTTTTTCTCCAAATTTTGTAAAACAGCTTAGATATGACAGTGTGACTATCAAAAAGCACCACTAGGCCATATAGAGTGTTTCTGTATGAAATTTTATTACGGTAAGTGCATTAGTGTTTAAGTTCAGTTTTTAATGATGCCTGTGTGCTATGTGGAATTCCCTGAGGGTTTTGCTGCAGTGCAGCCTATGTTTTGTTTTATATATAATTCAACCATTAGGCTTCTCTAAATGTGGGTGTCACAAATAACTAAAAGGTGATCTGTTGTCATTTAATCCATTGTGAAGTAACCAAGCATTTTATATCATATATTTGTATCCTTTGATAATGTCAATCAAACTGATGATGCAAATCAAACCCGTGATGGGATATGAAATATTCAACAGGAAGATCAAAGACCATTCCGCAAAGTTCACTATTTGTTGTCATGTAAAAACATCTTGTATCCAAGCATTAATTATGTAACTGACTTTGATATCTCACACTTATATAATTACAACATAACCCCAAATTAAAATTGCGTCACTATAAAGATCGCCTCACCATTAAGACCACCAGGTTCACATGTATTTTATCCCTGAAATAAGAATCCCTCACTATTAAGATCACCTCACTATTAAGACCACCTCACTATTAAGACCATTTCACTATTAAGACCACCTTACTATAAAAACTACCTTACTATTAAGACCACCTCACTATTAAGACAGCCTCAATATTAAAACACCTCACCATCAAAACAACCTCACTATTAAGACCACCTCACTGTTAAAACCACCTCACTATTAAGACCTTTTAAGAAATCAAGTCTATTCGTACTATTAACTTCACCTCTTTATTAAGACCACCTCACTACTCACTATTAAGATGACCTCACTATTAAGACCACCTCACTATTAAAGACCACCTCACTATTTAAGACCACCTCAGTATTAGACCACCTCACTATTAAGACCATCCTCACCATCAAAACTACCTCACTATTAAGACCACCTCACTATTAAGACCACATATTTAGGGATCAAGTCTATTCGTACCATTAACTTCACCTCTTTATTGAGACCACCTCACTACTCACTATTAAGATGACCTCACATATGAAGACCACTTCTATATTAAGACAACCTCACTAAAGAGGCCAAATTTGCACCAACTATTGCCTGTCTTAAGTTGCAACACCACAGAGTTTATTTTGCTCTATTTTTTTATGTATAGGTGGCACCAGTGAGGTGAACCACAGCGCCACCTTTGGATAATTATACTATGAAGAATTTTAACATTTCTGATCTCAGTCAGAAAATAGATATCAGGATTTTTTATAATTGTACGTTGTTTTACTCGTGAAGAGATTCTATTTTAACAAAATTGTTATACCTTAGGAATGTTTCTTTATTTTAACTATTCATCCGAATTATTTAATTTTAGTAGGGCATAAAGTATCTATAATCAATGAAAGAATTACTGTTAGAAGTATTGCAACATGCCAACATCTAATCATTAAAAGACTGAAAGTGATTATCAGCCAGTTTGCATGTTCTTATCCACTTGGTCAGACTACAACTTCATAAAACTACAACAAAATTTTCATAAATATATTAGTTTTCTTTATAATTTTGAAATCATAACTAAACTGGTCTTCAATTTATATTGTCAATAACGATGCTTGATGTCAAATATTTTGATTTATATGTTAAATCCCTTTATTATTGATGATGCTACTAATGCTATTTTTGCTGACATCAATCTATATCTTATTAATTTATTTATATCCATAAGCATGAAGTTCATTTTGGTTTATAATGACTTTTGCAACCTTTTGAAAATATATTTTAATACGGTCGACACAGTAGTAAATCCATGAAAATTACCCAAGGTGACGTGTTATGCAACAACCACAACCACGTGACCTGTGAACCATGTAGCCATCTAGTGGGGAGGTGAGGAAATGGTCTCAGTGGCGTTCAAACATTTTTGGACCAAATTGTTAAGTGCAAGTTGCAACACACACACAGTTGTCACTATGATTGACAGTTGGCTTGCTAAAATTAGTAAATATTTTGACAAAATCATTGGAGTGTGACTAATCCGAGCAGACACGTCACCACTGCACTTGAGCATGGTATTAATTTAGCTGTGGTTTAAAGAGAGCCTATCCTATCCTATCCTATCCTATCCGTTGTAGAACAGTGGAAGTATAGAAAAACAGGCAGATAGTTAGATATGTGTATTTAACATTTGATAGTTTTTAAATATTGTTTTAAGCCATATTTTTCTGATATCTGATATCTTTCTCTATACTATGTTTTTATTGATGCAAGCTACAAGTTACCTTAACAGGTTATTAAAAAATGTGTATTCTATTCTAAAAGATAAATAATAAACGCATGAATTCCCATTGTATAACAAGTCTGACTGTCAAGAGGGACTACTTTTTACCGATCCTCTTAATTAGTTGTTGTTCATTTAACCCAAACATGTGCACGGTTGGCTAATTAAGTATCAACAGAAGTGGCAACTCGCAGAGCAACAGTTGCAAACTTCAAGTTATTTCTTCACTTCCAGAAGTGTTCCTGCCTTAATGAAAAAATATAACCAAAAAAAGTGGATGTTTATTTTGGTTTAACATCTTTACATTCAAGCATCCACAGTAATTGGCCGGCTCCAAGTGCAAGCGACGTCACGTTTGCATTAACTGCGGAGGCCCAGATGGCATTAAAGGATGCGTCAGGTGTGTCCAGATCCCAGGCCAGTCAGCTGCCTGCGTAAGTGTTATTGGGGTCAAATGTTGTTTCAGGTTTATGAGCCATCCAGGGCCCAAAGGCTGCTGGATGACCTCGCTCATGGTGTTCACGTAGGGAGGCAGCCAGCCGTGAAGGTCATCGACTCGCCTAACTGACCGTCTGCACAAGAGTTTTTTTAGCAGGTGTCCCAGGTCATTGCCACTGATTGTAGCTGTATAGTCCATTTCACTCACCCCCCTATGACACGTATGTTGTTTCGCCATTAGGAGCTTTCCTGAAGCGGGATGGTTCCAAGATCCACCTTATTCATGACTTGTCTTATCCAGCCCTGGATTTTGTTAATATAGGTATCAACCCAAACGACTTCTCCTTGCATTATAGCAGCATAGACGATGCAGTCGCTCACTGCACCAAGGTAGAAAATGCATTCATGGCAAATTTGGATCTTTGAGATGCCTATAAGCATATACCAGTATCCCATGATGACTGGCACCTGCTTGGCCTGTGCTGGGCCATGCAGGGGGAGTCTCCCATGTACTACTTCTCCAAAGTTTTGAATTTCGGGCTGCGCTTGGCGCCCGCATTTTTGATGATTATGCTGCCTTACAGTGCTTTATGTATTCAGAAGCGGTTCGCGATGCTGTCGTTAGATATGTTGGTGATTTTTTGATAATAGCCCTGGGACAGGACGACTGTGCCGAAAATTTGTCTGAGATGCTTGCCACGTATCACAAGGCCGGATTCGCAGTCTTCCAAGGTAACAGAGCCGAATAGAGTCACTGAGTTCTTGGGTATAATTATTGATTCTCTTAAGAGTGAGCTTAGGATCTCCCAGGAAAGTGTGTTGGAGACCAAGGCTACATGGGCTAATAAGAGATTTGGAACCAAGAGGCAGTAGTTAAATCAGAAAGGGCTTTCTTAGGGTGTTTAATTCACATTGCCAAGAACCCTAAGCATCTGCATTTCAGAGTCCGTCTGACACGAGATGCCATGCAGGACATTGTGTGGTGGGGGGGGGGGGGGGGGGGGTTCCGGGATCAAAGAGCTGTTAAATGTCAAAAAAGAAATGTTTGGTGATGTGTAAATGAGGGCAATATGGTGTCAACAAGGAGCTAACACGATTGTCCTAGAAGAGTGCAGAGTGAACTGGATTTTACACGGTGCCTTCAAGGATATAACCGGTCTTTACACCGTGTTCATTTGTGTGGAACCGTGTTGGTCCTTGTACTCTCCGGGGTAATGGCAGCAAAATATTCATGCCCGGTTGATGCCGGACGTAGCCGGAGATACCACAAAGTATGCCGGAGTAAATACAGAGATTCCCGGAGATTGCCGGAGTCTACTGGGGGTCTACACGGATCAACCTGGATTAAATTACTCCCGGAGTCCCACGGTGGTCCCGGATCACCCGGTCAATGCCGGAAATAATTACGAGGTCTACACGCTATTATCCGGAGTTTGCTCGAGTTATACCCCTGGACAATCCGGCGTCTGATCCGGCTATGTGTAAAGGGGGCTTTGGGGCCCGGATCTCCAAGGCTCTAAGATAATGTTTCACATAGATAACACTGTCACGTGTTGCGCCTTGAATAACCTCTATTCTCCTGTGCCAGAATTGCTGGAGTTGGTGAGGCAGTGGGCTTTATTAGTGGAACGTTATCGGCTCGAGGTGACCATTGTTTACATATCCACGCATGACAACACAAAGGCAGACTTACTTAGCAGATGCAAGTTGCAGAGTTCCTCTTATTATCTACAGGAATCCCAATTCGGGTTTGGCCTGTCTCGCTCGATTATTATCATAGCTTGGTCTAGGATTTTATGTTCATTTTTCAGAGTTGGACCAGCATGTTTCCCACCTGGTGGGTACTGGCCTGGCCTACAACTCACACAAGTCGTACTCCACTGCCACTCATAGGTATATTCATTTCTGTAAGATATTTCACTTGTATCCTTTAGAGCTCTCTGAGACTCGGATCTTAAGGTTTATTGCCTACCTGGTTTCTGGTTCATTGCAGCTCTCGACAATTTAAGTCTATCTGGCAGGGCTCCGGACATGGTTCATCAGCATGGGCGGCCCTCTGCCTGATCTTATTTCACCCAGGGTTAGGTGGGCGCTTAGATCAGTTGAGCGGGCTATGCCTGCCCCTGTTCAGGCTCATCCAGTCTCTATTGCCATGTTGACTTCAATTTCTTATTCTATTCCATTCAGTTTTGATAATTTGATGGTTTTTTCCACAGCGCTGGTCGCATATTTTGCATGTTTAAGAGCAGCCGAATATTGCTTTTAGCCCGAGGTTGCACCCCCTTTATTAGCGTCCATGGTGGTGTTTGTCGAGCACGCAACACCACCTTATTTTCTGCTTCAAGTTACATCTTCGAAAACTTCATCTCGAGGCTTCCAGGTCATAGTAGAATGTTCGGGGGCACCGGTTTGTGCATATTGTAGATTGCAGGCTTATCTTTCCATCCGGCGGATACACCCATCTTAAGGTACAAGGATGGCTCCCCACTGACTCATCGGGCTCTGTCAGGGGCGCTTAAGGGTTTCTCTAGTTTAGCAGGACTTTCCTCACTTATAGTTACTTCACATTTGCTACGAGCGGGAGCGGCCACTGACGCAGCTCATTTAAGGTTCACAGATTCCGATATCCAGCAGTTGAGGAGATGACATTCCTCTGCCTTTAGAGCTTACATATGTGCTTCTCATGCCCAGTTACACAGGTGGCTGCAAGGTTTGCCTGTGGTTCACGACTTCCCTCATAATAGCGCACTTGTTGCACGAAACATTCACATCATGACTTCCTCTATTTATATTGACGCACACGCTTCAGGCATGTCAAATCACTCTTCACTTCTGTCTCTGTTTATACATATATTAAGAAAGGTTTTATTTCAATTTTACATATTTATGATGGTCGCCATATTGGAATCTCTCTCTCTCCTCAAAACTGGACATCCGCTTCCTCATCCTGGCACTAGCCCTCTCTTGTCCTATCAGAGGTAGGCAGGCCAAGCGGATTAGTAATGCCTATATAACACCAAACGCAGGTCCTCTGCTTCACGCGTCTCTTTTTTATCCACCCTGCCCAGGACCCTGCCTATGAATAAACTGCTTTTGCAACTTTACTTAATAATGATTTTTAAATCATATTCTCAATTTTATAAATATTGATGTGTCAATACCAGGTATCAGGTGCTCTACGAGCCGTTTTTGTATAAGCGCCTATCATTTATCATCGCCTTATTGATAGTATTTATAGGAACCCCATCGTTGTCTCTTGTTTGCTTAGTTCCTCATATCACGGGCAGAGCTGACACATCTAGTGCAGTATCTGCTCGCTTCATTTCGTATGTGTATCTTGTAAAATGTCATTGCACTATATGTGTATGGGGGTATCTACTAGAGCCTCTTATTTTACAATCTGTGTGTGCCAATAAAGGCGAATGATTCCAACCATATACTGGCTTGAGTTGTAAATCAATATAATATTTTCTCTTGGTAATTATAACATAATACTACCATGTATATCCCTTATATCATTACAGTGCATTGCAATGAAGTGTGATCAGTCACTTGACAAAGTGTTCTAGTGATGTCGCAATTTACCATGCTTGAGTTGTTGCTAGTCAAGCCCACAAACAGAAATTGACTTAATTTCTTTGGTCTCAATTACTGCCAGTCAGTAAATAGTATTATGACCAGTGAACGCTTGAGTGGGCATGATTACCTGTGGTGCAACACAATTCCAAACATTGCAAATAGAATCATCTGCACCATTGAATCAAGCATCTGGTAATCAATACCAATCACAGATACATAGGTAGATAGATAGATAGATATGTAGGTAGGTAGGTAGATAGGTAGGTAGGTAGGTAGAGATGTAGGTACAGCCTGTAGGTAGGTAGGTGGATAGATAGAGAGATAAATGGACAGATGGATAGATGGATAGATAGATGGATAGGTGAATAGGTGGATAGACAGATATATAAATATAAAGATAGATTGATAGATAGATAGATTGATAGACAAATATATATGAATAGATAGATAGATAGATGGATAGATGGGTAGATGGATGGATAGATGGTTAGATGGATAGATGGCAAGATGGATAGATGGCAAGATGGATAGATGGCAAGATGGATAGGTGGATAGATGGATAGATGGATAGATGGATAGATAGATCTGCCCTCAATAAGTTTTTTTTGTTCGAACATTTCAAAATTTTGTACATGTTGATATATATGTCTTGTTGATCAGCGAAATAAGGTCTCATTAAATAAAAAAAAAAAATTAATATTATAGGTGATGAAAATACCTCACCCCCCCCCCCCCCAAGCCAAAATCCTGAATCCCAAACTACAGATTAAGATAGCTTAACCACATAAAATGTGTAGGCACTCATGCATGCAAAACTGATGTAGCTGGCACACTTGCTATGTGGATTTATGGCCTCTTGACTACACTTTGATGCAATCGGCTGTAATGATGCCACTGTTGGTACCGAAATGGTGAATATTTTATCTGCATGTTATTGATTATATGATGTGTTTAAGTGCATGTATGACATTTTTTACAATACAATTTTGATCATTAAAACTTTCTGGCTGCCAGGTCGAATTCACCTGTTCTGCTTTTAAACCACATGCCTACAAAACCTGAATATTACGTCAAATATTTTGAAATCATTACTTCTCCATTGTTCTTCCACTTTATGACCTTAACACGGCTAGTGGCTTCTTATGATGTCACAATGTTTAAGCTGAGTGCAAGGAGAGGCCAAAATGCAAACATGGCTGCTGCATGAAAAGAGCCTATTGTTCACTAGATTAAATGTATGACACATTTCTGCTAACAAATAAACATTGAAATGTTCATTATCTGCTCTGTATTTACTCATAGGTGTGTTAAGAAGGAATAATATTTTTTGATGAAAATGCTCTGCAAAGAATTGAACAGTATAGGACCACACAATTAAATCAATTTATGCTGACAAAATCAATGGCATGATAGTTCAACTCAATTATTTTTACGTCTAAAATGTAAAGCAGTTGCATATCCTTTTTCCACAGCATACAAAGACTTTTTTTTTGGCTTAAGATTAAAAAAATATTTTATGAGAAGAAACAACTTACATTACAAATAAGTTGTCACCATATGCAAAATCAATAAGCAAATTCCATCACTCTGTAATAATAACCCCCATTATATGTTTTGCTTAATAACCTAGACTATTTTAAAGAAAATGCCTTGGGGTGGGGGCCTAGCTCAGTGGTAACATGCTGGGGTTTCAAATACTGGGTCCCGGGTTCAATTCCCATACGAGCCTAAGTTGGACGGCTGTTCCATCCATCATATCATTGCCCTGGTCCCTGCCTGTTCTGATTAGCCCATCAGGTGCAGAAATACAGGACATAAAGGCATAATACACCCACCCACAGCAAACGGTTTAAGCACAAATATTACAATATTTCCAAGACAACTAAACACCACACGTTTTAGCAGGTCTGTTCAATACCTAAGGCTTTTTATAATCAAATATCCAATGAGAAAAACTGTCAAACATTTTCTTTTTGAAAAACCAATGACGCACAAATGGACTGGATCCATCGTTTCGTCAATCCAATTGAAAATAAGCCTCATTATTTTGGACGCTTGGATGCACCGGAAATACACAGTGAAGCTGCATTCAGAACATAAGTTATATATAGTTATATAGTTGACTGATGACATGAACTAGAGGAGACCACCATTGTTACACCACCATTGTTACACCACCATTGTCACACCACCAATGTTAGACCACCAATGTTACACCACCAATGTTACACCACCAAATGGCTCAAGCACAAACATTATAATATTTCCAAGACAACTGAACAACACACGTTTTAGCAAATCTGTTCAATACCAAAGGCTTTTTATAATCAAATATCCAATAAAAAAAACTGTCAAACATTTTCTTTTTGAAAAATCAATATATATAGATTTTGTAGATTTTATTGACATGTAAAATATCATAAGTGATACATATGTCATTCAGTTAAAAGATAACATGAAAGAGACATTAATGTAAATACAGAAAGCAATAAAATTTCAATAATCAAGGTTCCAGCCACCAAGTTAGCTATTAATATGTGTTTAAAATTCACATACACAATAGAAAAAAATACAAGCCGCTAATAAAAACATTTCACTCTTAAAGTCCAAAACATGACAAGCACATCATAACTAATAAACTAATAAACTAAATTAATAACTGTGTGGATACAGGAGATGGGTTTCTCTACACATCGGCTTGAAGGAGAAACTTTCCTAAACTATTTAATAACTCAGGTGACGCACAAATGGACGGGATCCATCGCTTCCAATTGAAAATAAAAAACACACACACTATAACACAATGGCAAATATCAATATCTATGAGACAAAAAAAAAGCATCATTATTTTGGATGTTTGCATGCACCTGAAATACAGAGTGATGCTGCATTCAGAACATCTTACTTTTAAGACCACTTGACTATTAATACCTCCACACTTTTGGGCCCTGCTTTAATTTGGCCATTATATTTTAAATCTCTGCTATTGTAAGATCTTCCCACCCTTGAGACCAATATAAATACCAATTAGTAAAAAGTGACCTCAATGCAAGGTTCAACAGTACTTACTGTTGCCTGATCAACACTACAAGAACATCAACATAGCATATTCAAAATGATTTGAATTACACAGCTGCCATGAATATTTGCTCTGCTGGTCTCCTTTACTTGCTTGGTTTGTGTGCAGTTTTCGATGCGCTTTATGCAGGTAAGAACTTAGTATTGTGATCAGAAAATATTTACAAAACTTAGTTAGATAAATTTGTAAAACCATGACGAGATTTCGTATTTCGATATAAATTGAAACCTTCAGGAATATACCAATTATTGGTTTTCATTTTATTTTCCATGTACTTAATCATGTATCTATTGTCTAATCACTAGGTATGCATCCTTTTCACAAAGCAGTCTTGTGGGAATTTTAGCTTCACTGACTTTCTTGTTTACTCAAATAAAAGTAGTTAGGCAAATTCAGTAGACAATGGCCATGGTGATGGTAAAATATTGCAAGGACAATTCTCATGTAATTACATCATGATATATTACATAATTAAGAGGAGGTTACGTCCTTATTTGCATGAAAATGGTGTATAAACTCATGCTGCCTATACTGGTCCACCATGTTACAGTTGGTTCAAGTAAAGTGCTTACTTTACCTTATTATTCAACTGATTCTGTAATAAAACCTAATACGTAAGAAAGCCCTGAACTTAATGAGTGATAAGGTTGGGCTGGTGAAGTTAATGGGGTTTCTTATGCCAGGTGAGGCTAATTTTTTTTTTATAGATTTTGTGAAGAATATCAAGTTGAAGTGATGACTCTTATGACGTCACTGAGTTTGTGTGTGCTGTCCTGTAATTGGCCAGGCTGTTCTCTTTATAAGGGATAATTTATCTTGTGAGGTTCACAATATTGAACCTCATAGTGTGAACCTCAAGGTTTTCTATGAGGTTCACACTGTATTGCGGGATATATAAATGTATATAGGATCATGCGTCATCATGGGAATTTTAATATGAACAACTAGCAAAAGGAAGCACTTTTCTTGAACAGACTCAAAATGGAAAAAACAAAACAGATGATTTAGACTAATTTGGATCCGAAGCACTAATCCCAGATCTAAAGTCTGAATTTCTTGAATGTGTCAGGATTTTGTATGTTTGGTGAGTTTTGAAAACTCTCCATATCTATGTAACTGTGCATTTGTGGGACATGACGGGAGATACATAACTACTGTATAGGTAGGGGTAGACCCCTGACTTCATGCCCCACTGCACATGCCCTCAGGGTGCGAAAATTACGTAACTCATTAAGGAAGGTGTGAAAAGTTACGTAACTCATTAAGGAAGGTGTGAAAAGTTACGTAATTCGTTAAGGAAGGTGCGAAAAGTTACGTAACTCGTTAAGGAAGGTGCGAAAAGTTACGTAACTCGTTAAGGAAGGTGCGAAAGTTACGTAACTCGTTAAGGAAGGTGCGAAAAGATACGTAACTCGTTAAGGAAGGTGCGAAAAATTACGTAACTCGTTAAGGAAGGTGCGAAAAATTACGTAACTCGTTAATGACCAATAAGTATTTTCTTTTATTTCGTTAATGACGTGATTATTACTCGTTAATGAGTGTAACGAAGTTAATTACATAACTCGTTAACGAGCGTAATTATTTCCCTTTGATGAAAATAATAACTCGTTAATGATCGTAATGACTTTCTTTAATTACATAACTCGTTGATGATCATAATTATTTTCTGTAGACATGATGAGTACATCCTTAGTTATGATAATTATTTTCTGTAGACATCATGAAATGAATTTAGTGAAAATCTGTAAGGATGCAGGGAGGTTTCCGCGTCAATGCACATGCATGACCAGCTGCCTTCATGACCTGTATTTAGTGAAGTACTGTAAAGATGCAAGGAGGGTTCCGCGTCAACACACATGCATGACCATCTGCCAGAGCCTTAGGGTATATTCAATATCCAGTAAGCTATGAGAGAACATGAAGCAGCATTTTGACCAATGCCTAAGGACAGGGGGGGCATGATCTAAAAATACCTCAGACCTTTGTCACAGAAACTATTACTTGAGAGGATAACAATGACCAATACCATGAGCAGGGTTAGAGTGGCACCCCAGTCATTATGTAACGCGCATGTATATAAAGAGCTTTCTGTCTTCATTTGATCATACAAAAAACATCATGACTAAGAGAGGCTTGTCACCTGATCCACCCAGAGCAAAGATCCCTAGACCTTCACCTTATCAGGTTCTTCAAACTCAGCACAGAACTGCTAGGAGGTTTGGTTATGAAGAAAGAAGCTTCAGAGCCACATTTAACCAAGATTATGTAGGTCATAGACTGCTTGACATACATCAAGAATTAGAAGATATGTTTCAAGAGGTTATTGACAGAGCAGCACAACACCACGATCCTGAAGATAGAGCCAGAGTCATCATTCAGCATAATGACCTCAGACAAGACATTGTCATTCACATGAGACCTCAAAACCTAATAACAGCAAAGACCATTATGGATAGGATGGAAAAAGTCCTACAATCATCACAGAACATGAGAGTCGACAGCTCATTCCAGGTTGAAGTAGGGACTCTTCATCATGATAGAGGAGGAGGCAAGTCTTACATAACCATCCCCATTCTACCAGACGACAATACACAACTTGTCAGAGCCATAGTTGTTGCCAGAGCCAAAGCCGAAAATGACCCCCGAGTTGCAGAGATCAGTAAGTCGTACAGGGCTCACAAAAAAGGACCCCAATCTCAAATGGGTCTAGCACATACACTTTTAAGAGAGACCGATCTACCGACAGACCACCGAGTAACGACTCAAGACCTTCCAAGAATTGAGGACCATATCAATCTACAGATCATCATAATCAACCAAGATCACAACATCTTGTACGGAGGAGCACCCAAGGAGGCAACAATTTACCTCTACCAGGACGATCAAGGCGCTCATGCAGTCACAAATATTCAGAAGCTGTTGAACTCCAGCAAAATCTGCAAAAAATGCTTCGTCATCTACAAGACCACACATGTATGTTCAGCAACTGTTCAACTAGCCAACCAGACTAAGAGATCCACAAAAGCCTTAACCATCACTAACACTGACATCAAGGACAAGAACAACTCTATTATCAGGAAAAGATGTACTGTATACATCCCTGAACTGCCTAACGATTTCACCTGCGCTGCTCGAGCAATCGTTGTATGCATGGCTAATCTACGAAAAGACCCTCACTATAAACACATTCGTGAAGCACCAAGAGCTCACCGGGAGGGTCAAAACTCCCAGCTAGGGAGAGCCCTTCGACTTCTCAATGAAGTAAATCTTCCCTCAGATAGACAGATTGAAATCAGGGAACTCTACAAGTTCGAAGACTATCTCAACGTACAGATCGTCGTCATAGACAAAGATACAGGTCACGAGATAATCTATGCAGGAGTCAAGTCTAGAGAAGACAAGATATTTCTCTACAAAGACGGGCAACATTTCCACTCCATTACCTCAATATCAGGACTTTTCTCCAACAGGGAAATCTGCACAGACTGTCTCAAATATCACAACAAAAAGACAGCACATTTCTGTCGAAACAAATGCATGGTCTGTATGAGAAAAGACTGCACATGGGAACAAGCCATCAAATGTCAAGACTGCAATAGAAAATGTCGCAATTCCGCCTGTTTCTCAAATCATCGACAGACTGGGATTTACAAGGCCGGTCCTCTCAAGGGAGAAGAAAAACCTTCCAAATGTCAGCAATACTTCTTTTGCGAAGGATGCAACAAACTGCTCGACACCCAGAAAAGGTCCAAAGAAGATCATACCTGCGGAGAATGGCAATGTCGTCTCTGTCAAGACTACTTTACAGGACAGCATCTCTGCTACATGAGAGCCTCACCACCAAAAGTCAACACAGGCAAATTTATTTACTTCGATTTCGAATCTACACAGGACGAAATATTCCAATGTCAAAGAGGTTACCATCAACGACCAAAGAAGACCGGCTGCATTACATGTACAGACGATTACACCTGTTCTGCATGCAGAAGATGCAGAAATTGCGACAAATGGTACTGCGGACTACAGCAGCATATACCCAATTTCGTCGTAACCCAGTCTATCTGCAACGAATGTAATGACGAACAGACACACTGTCAACAATGCGGTATCAGATGTCTCACTCATGACAAAGATCAGGCATGTCCTGACTGCTACAAGAAAGAAGTAATTTTTAAAGGCGACAACACTGTTCAAGATTTAGGCAAATGGCTCATCAATGACAAGCACAAGGGCTACACATGCATCGCTCACAATGGTAAAGGATACGACTTCCTCTTCTTACAAGGCTATCTACTGCAGAACGGTATTCAACCTTCTCTCACCAAAGTCGGGACAAAAATAATGTACATGGTTGTACCCCAAACCGACATCAGATTCATCGATTCGATAAACTTCCTACCGATGGCTCTCAAAAAATTACCAAAGACACTAGGACTCTCAGCATCATTAAAGAAAGGGGATTTCCCCCACATGTTCAACACCAGACAACACTTTCACCAGAGATATTTCCCCAACTATCCTCCAATAGAATTCTACGGCAAAGACGTTGATCTACAATGGTACAATAGTCTACAAGGACCTTACGATATGCACAAAGACATGGAAGAGTATTGTAGGACAGATGTCAAGATTCTTAGGGAGGCATGCATGAAATTCCGCCAACTCATCAAGGACATAACTAGCTTAGAAACTGAGACAGGAACAATGGATGTCGATCCGTTTTCCCAGGTCACCATAGCATCCACATGTATGCAGATCTTCAGACAAAATTTTCTCAAGGAGCGTTACCAGGTAACCCTTGAAGACAGTACAACGACCGAAGTCGTCATGGTAGGAGGTCAATTCTACCGCAACAATGATCCATTACCTTCTGGAGAGATTAAAGAAAAAACCTTCCTAAACTCCGATATTGCCCACATTCCACCTCAAGGCTACACAGTCCGTCACGGTCATAGTTACAAAGCTATTCAATGGCTTGAATATCTAAGTCATAGCAACAAGATCTTCATACAACATGCCCGGAATATAGGGGAGTTACCAGTAGGGCAATACAGAGTAGATGGGGCAGACAGCAAGGGAGTACTCTACGAGTTTTATGGCTGCAGATGGCATGGATGCCCAACATGTTTCCCTGAAAGATCTATCAAAGATCCTTACAATAGCCAGACAATGGGGGAGCTCTACCAGAAGACCCTGCAAAGAGAGATCTTTCTAAAGACAACCACACTCCAGGTCATCACTATATGGGAATGTCAGTTTGACAAACAAGTCAAAGAAGATCAGGAGATGAAGGATTTCATTGCTTCATTAGATATACCTCCAAGACTCTACATCCGAGATTCGTTCTTCGGGGGGCGGACGTCATCAGTACGTCTCCATTACCAGGTAGAAGAGGGGGAGAAGATCCATTATTACGACTATACAAGTCTGTATCCCACGGTAAACAAGTACAGTTCTCTACCTGTAGGTCATCCACAGATTATAACCAGAGATTTCGACTACACCATGACGTCTTACTTCGGGATATCTAAAATTAAGGTATTACCGCCGAGAGGCCTCTACCACCCAGTTCTACCCTATAGATCAGGAGGACGACTCAAATTCCCCCTATGTCGCACATGCGCAGACGATCACAACCAACTACCCTGTCAATGTAACACTGAACAGAGATCCATTATAGGGACCTACTGCACACCCGAAATCATGAAGGCTTTAGAGAAAGGATACACCATCCTCAAGATTTACGAAGTTTACCACTGGGAAAAGTCTTCAGACATTCTCTTCCGAGAGTATGTCGATACATTTCTCAGAATTAAACAGGAAGCCTCAGGATACCCCGGATGGGTCAGTACCTTAGAAGATCAGTCGACATACATCCAAAATTACCAGGAAGCAGAAGGGGTCAGTCTGAGAGAGGAAAACATCAACCACAATCCAGGGCTAAGGACTGTAGCCAAACTAGCACTCAACAGCTTTTGGGGGAAATTTGGCGAGAAACCCAACCGATCCAAAAGTCAATACATCACAGAACCCTCTAAATTCAAACAACTAGCTAATGACACATCGGTTGAAATCATGATGATCTACATGGTCAACGAGAACTGTCTACTGGTAGAAACCAAAAGTAGAGAAAATTTTGAACCTGACAATATCAAGACTAATGATATCGTCGCTTCATTCACCACATGCTGGGCAAGACTAAAACTCTACAGCCTCATAGACCAACTAGGACGACGGATTCTCTATATGGACACCGACTCTATCATCTTCACAGCCCGAGAAGGTCAAGATATGCCACCACTAGGTGACTTTCTCGGTCAACTGACTGACGAGCTACCGTCAGGTCAATACATAACAGAGTTCATTTCTTCAGGACCAAAGTCCTACAGCTACAGGCTTAGCGATCTCACAGAGACAGTCAAATTCAAAGGTATCATCATGAACCCTGTCAACCGTCAAATCGTCACCTTTGAAAACATTCATCAAGTCGTAACCCAGGGGAAAGTTATAAGACTACCTACATACAATATGTTTGTTAGAGACAAAGTACATGGACGAGTTTTCAACAAGGCAGCCTACAAGACTGTAAAGTTAGTTTATACCAAAAGGGTATTACTAGATGGTTACGAAACATTACCATATGGTTATTAGATATATTTTATATGTCAAAAAAAGAAGTTTTGTTAGTATGTAGCTATATAGATGTAATTTATGTATTGTATATAGATGTAATCTATGTATTGTATGGTTATACCACATGTACACACAACCATTCATGTTAAGTTAAGATCCGCGATTATAGTTTAGTTCTAGTGTAGACATTGCGTGAATTCCTCTGCTATAAATAAAAGTGTCAAGCAAATACATATTTAGTTTGTCATGGAGACTCAGTCGATGCACAACGAGAACTGGCAAGTCTTGGGGGTTAAAATCCCCAAGAATGAAGTCGTATTTTTTAGTCAAATTATCATACTCTATGTAGTAATAATAGCATGTATCGTCAATCTATCAATCAGTCACCCCCTGAGCGAGCTCTGGGTAGGACTTTTAAGCAGTAGTATAGGATTTCTTCTCCCGAATCCTACGATAAAAGACAGAAGAGTATTACCCAATAATGGATAATTATTTAAAATCCATTTACTATAATACTAGAAAACCAGGTAGTTACTCGGGGGTAATCAAACTTTGGCAGAGTATAAAAGCTGATGGTAACCCTCATAAGATCAAATTGAAAGATGTAAAGAAATGGTTATCAGAACAGTACACATACTTGATACACAAACGACCTACATTAAAGTTTAAACGAGAATCAATTATAGTAGGGGAAATGAATGAGATTATGGACACTGATTTAATGGATGTTCAGAAATTCAGCAAGAGTAACGATAGAGTAAAATACCTGGCAGTATTCATCGATATATTTTCAAGATATCTAAGAATTGAACCCATGAGGAGTAAAACGGGGGAAGAGATGGTTAAAGTCATGAAAAAAATTTTCAAAGATGGCCTTAAAGTAAAAGAGTTAAGAAGCGATCAGGGTAAAGAATACACAGCTAAAGTAGTCCAAGAATACTTGAAAACTAAAAACATAAATCATGTTCTAGCTTACAATGTTTACCATGCAAACTATGCCGAACGAGTTATCAGAACCATCAAATCACGAATATACAAATTCTTTACAAAGCATCAAACTCATAAATATATCGATCATCTCCAAGAGATTGTATCTAGTTATAATAATACCATACATTCTTCCATAGGAATGTCACCCTCGCAAGTTACAGTTAACAATCAGCAAGAGCTTTACGAAAAGATATATTTACCCATAGAACTTAAAAGAGAAAGAACAACTATTGTATATAAATTTAACGTTGGGGATAAAGTAAGATTATCGTTGGCCAGGGTACAGTTTGAGAAAGGCTTTGACAGAAAATGGACAGAGGAAATTTTCATTATCGACAAAAGGACCGCTTCCCACCCTCCTCGTTATATAGTAATTGATTTAAACAAGGAGCCTGTCGACGGTAGTTTCTATGAGCCAGAAATGCAGAGGGCCTCTGTAACCGATGATGATCTATATAAGGTTGAGAAAATTCTCAGATATCGCATTAGACAAGGGAAGAGAGAAGCGCTAGTCCGTTGGTTAGGTTACAGTAAGAAATTTGACTCTTGGATTAAAGTTTCAGAAATTAGAAAATATGAATGACTTTTACATTATACTCAATAGTAACCATAGCTCAGAAATTTTTGAAAATACATCCACTAATTTCAAAGTCAGACTAAACAGACCTTTAAGACTGGAGGAAGGTTGGAAAGTTGCTCTATGCCAATACAACTCTACTGTACCCCCTCATCTATACATATGCAGTAACATTTGTAACTCTACAATTGTAGGTCAAAAACAGTTAAATATATTAAGATACATAAACAATAAAGAAAAGAACCTGACCCCCTACTACGTAGCAGTTACGCAGCACTTTATAGACAGTATACATATTTACATGTTAAACGCTACTACTGAACAAAAACTTGAGGCGTATGAGGGAAGTACATACGTCACATTACACTTTGTATATAAACCCTCACAGCCTACCTTCTAATCATTCCTCATAAAGTCGTCATTATGGAAACATACTTTTCTACTCAAGAAAATAGACCCACACCCTTTGTAAATGATGGTCTAAGACGTTATTCGGGGGCAGGTAATCCTCAGTACATTATAGAGACACCTGTTCGTCATAAAGATCATTCGGCGGTCAAGATCGAATTGACATCAGATATAAAAAAAGCTTTTGACCAGACCAAAGAAGAGATGGTCACCGTTAAACGTAAGAGGAAGGCGCCATCCAAACGCCTGGCCAAGAGAAGAAAGACTTCATCAAATAAACCTAAGTCCAAACCCCGAAAACCGTCATACAGTAGGAAGAAACCAAAGGGTCAACATCGCAAGAATAAATAATGGATCTTAAAACCACCAGCCTCCCTCAACTCGATCTTTTCTCACCACCTGTACTTCAAAAAAATGTAGACAGGCAGTATTATATGGATTATCGACCAGTCAACCAACTGACAGACGATGGTCCTATCCTATTCGACATCAATGAGCAAAAACATTTTTTGGATCTCTACAATAGCCAGCTGTACGTAAAAATGAGGATTGTTAAGCAGGACAACGGATCCCTAGCGGCAAATAAGAAAGTAGCCCCTATAAACAACACCTTACACTCTTTATTTGAAAAAATCACAGTTTCACTCGAGGGGAAAGAAATTAGCTCGTCTAACAACTACCCCTATAAAGCCATGTTTAGCACTTTACTGTCCTATGGCAAGGAAGCTAAAAACTCTCAACTGAGAACTCAGGGCTATGTAAAGGACGATTCCCAAGAGATTGACCTCATTGACCAGAATAAAGGATCTAATGTAAGAAGGGACCTCTTTCAAAAATCCAACCTTGTTGAATTTCAAGGTCCTCTGTACGAGGATATTTTTATGCAAAACAGATATCTACTAAACAATACCAGACTAACTATAAAACTGGATAGAACCTCCAACGATTTTGTCCTTATGAACCTTGAACCTACAGGGTCATATAAAATTCATCTGGAAGAGGTAATGTTCAAAGCTCATATGATTCAGCTTGAACCCCATACCCAGTTTGCTATCAGCAAGTCTTTAGAAACTAGGCCGGCGATCTACTGCTATACTCAAAGGGAAATTAGAGTAGAAAATATAAACACAGGTTTTACCTCAGGAACTCTAGATAACCTTTTCCCCAACAGATTACCCTCTAGAATCCTTGTCACTCTCATACCTGCTAAGGCTTACAACGGGGATTTAAAACTAAACCCTTTCAATTTTAAGCCATATGACCTGCAAAGAATATCTCTTTCAGTAAATAACGACACTATCAACACCTTTACGCCTACCTTTGACCATAATCAGGGGAATGGAGTCTCTTCTAGTTATCTCAGTCTCTACGAGACATTTAGAGAGCTGGGTAATGATTTCGGCAATGATATTACATTGTATGATTTTGCCCACAGTTACAGTATGTATGCCTTCAATATAAAACCCGCTTACGGTACATCTTATGCCCCTGACCATGGACATGTCAGACTGTCATTAAATTTCAAGAAAGCCCTGACCGAGCCCGTAGTATTAATGATTCATGCCGAAACCCCCGCCATTATGGAGATAACAAACACCCGAAACGTTACAGTTAAATAACTGACATCTCAACCAGATATCATTTACAATGGAGAGACCGGATACTTTAGATCTATCATTTGTAGCAGCCAATAACACCCCTATTTCATGGGAGAATATGTCTGAAGACAAGGTTCTTACACTTTTAAACACGCCATGCAATATAATAATATCATCACCTAGCCAAGGAGGGAAATCGACATTTGTTTATCGTTTATTGAAACACGACATGTTTCGAGAAACCCCCGAAAAAATTCTATACTGTTACAACAGCACCTGGCAGTCAATGTTTAGTACACTAGAATCAGAAATGGATAATGTATCATTTCACTATGGTATGCCAGGCAAAGATGATTTGGAAGCCTTTCAGACTATAAGTAAGGGACACTCACTCATCGTATTTGACGATCTAATGATTGATGCCATGAATACCGATGCTATTCTAAAACTTTTCACAATAGGGACACATCATAATAACTGCTCAGTCATACTGTTGACTCATAATCTGTTTTTAAAGTCAAAACATTCAAGAACTTTAAATTTAAACACACATACTTTTGTCATAATGGCTAACAACAGAGACAAGGGCCAGATTACGGCCCTAGGTCGACAGTTAGGGTATCGTCAGATGCTTCAGGCTTACCTAGCAGCCACTGTAACACCTTACTCATATTTCGTTATCGACTTACATACTAAGACAGATAAGAATTTAAGATTACGGTCAGACATTTTTCCTGACGATGGTCCTACAGCGGTTTATAAGGCAGAGTAATATTGAAAAAGCTTCATTTGTCATTATGACAGCGTTAAAAAGGAACATGCCCTTTATCAAACTGTTATCTATAGCCGAGAGTAAGCAGAAAGATGCCTTACTGAATACAATGAGTAAGAGTCAGATAGAATTACTTAGACAGCTAGCCAGAAATATTGTCGAGGGGGAGTTAATTGTCAGCAAACAGATCTATAAAGATCTAGGCAGGTTTAAAAACAAACTCATTAAGTTTGCAGATAGTACAGAGAGAGGACGCAAGCTACTCTGTCTAAAGCTTAGATCAGTTTGGCCTCGTATTATTAAAGCTGTTTTACCTCAGCTGGAGCTCTTGGAATAATGAAGCATTTTCTAATCCCCGAGTCGACATATCACAGACTTAAGAATAAGCAAAAAAAAGACATACCCTCTGAACCGACTGAAAAGACTGATGTAATATTTGAACAAACGGAGGAAGCTGACGATTCATTCATAGCGGATGCATTCCCCAAAGCTTCTAAAGAAAGGGCATTGAGACTTGCCACTTACATTAGAAGACATGATCCTGAAATAACATGGTCATCAAACGGGCTAGTCACTATAGACGGCAAACTGATTAAGGGTTCAAATATTATTGACTTACTTAGATCTGCCATTAATGGTACAATAAGGAAAACTGAGGGTTGGGCTGAGTTCTTAGAAGCACTGAAGCGAATCAACACCCCCTTGTCACTCATGACTCTAATACCCCCAGGGCTACCTGTCAAAAGACCCAGATGGCTGACACATTAAGTCATGTTCTGCCATGTCGATATTATGTAAACTTTCTATAAATACCCGCCAATCAACAGTCTATTTAGACTATCTCACATGTATATAAGAAGATCAAAACAGTTTGAGACTATTCAACATCATGGCCCAGACAACCATCTTCAAGCATAATTTTGGTCAATCCTGCCAAGCGGCTTTCACCGAATATCATGGGCAAAGAAGGCTAAATCTCAGAATACAGGACGGATCCTACCCTGCAAAAAAATACATAAGCCTATCTACTGGAGATGTCAAGATGTTACTACAACTGATACCACAAATTTCAGAAGCCTCGGCGACAGGCGAAGAGAGATTTTTTGACATCGGAGAGAATATTGGACTATCAGTAATCCGAGGAGATGTCGACATTCGCCTGAGATGGACACCTCCTAACCAGACAGTAAAGGTTTTCACCACCAGAGGCGTCTATATGAAACATTATGAATTTGATCAGTTTGTTGATATGTTGAACCGCTATATCACATATTTCGTTTAATGTATGCCTACAAATAAAAATTTCAAACTGAAAATTTGTCTTTGTCATGTCTCAAAAGGATATAGACTGTAAGGTCTGACTCTTTTAATTTAGAAAAGAATATAGTATATCTTATAGAACTCAATGAACCATTATGAATTTGATCAGTTTGTTGATATGTTGATCCGCTATATCACATATTTCGTTTAATGTATGTCTACAAATAAAAATTTCAAACTGAAAATTTGTCTTTGTCCTGTCTCAAAAGGATATAGACTGTAAGGTCTGGCTCTTTTAATTTAGAAAAGAATATAGTATATCTTATAGAGCTCATTTGGTAGCTGGAGGCAAGATTTCATGCGTGAAGAAAATAGGGCCGCCTTGATATTATATAACATCTCTATTAATAGCTACCAATGAACAGTCTCTTTTAAAGCACCAGTCTGTATATAAGGAGAGCAGAAACAGATTGTGGTTATTCAGCATCATGGCATCTAACATCATATTCACGCATGCATTCGGAGCCTATAAGCGCGTATCTTTCACATATCGTCAAGGACGAGAAATGCTAACGCTCAGAGCCCAATATCCTATGCCTGTACACATACGGCTGACTGTCATGGATACCTATGATTTAATACAACTACTAGATGATGTTTCACAGGCTTTGACGGATAAGGAACAGAGATTTTTTGACATCAATGGAAAAATAACAGTATCAGTTGACGATGGATGGATCGGTTTTAGTCTGAGAAGGATACCAGCATGTATAAATGACAAAACTTTCACCGAGGGACTTAACCTGAGACCGTATGATTTTAAGATGCTGTCTACGCAGAATAATGAAACCTTCATCAAGAGTCTTTACATGAGACATTATGAATTTGAGCAGCTGGGCCTTATACTGATTGATAATATTTTATCTTTCCTTTAAATATATATATATATATATATGTATCATGTTACTAAATAAATCATTTCAATTTGAAAAATTGTCTTTGTCATGTCTAAAAACAGAGCCAATGGAAGCAAAAATTACACTACATTCGTATTCGAATTACCTGTTTCATATGCAGTCCTGTAGAGGCTCCAACTTTCAATTACGTCTGTAACGGTTCTATAAAGATAGTGATGAAGACAAGTCCTTTCTACAGAAAATATAAGGTTAGTTCAGGACTAAAAGATCATAAAAACATTCATTACGCATGGTTTAACTTTACCTCTGTTAGCCTCGTTCAAATAACTGTCGCTGGGCCGGAAATGATGGTTTCGTGCACTTGTTAAGCTTTGTATCTTTGTGGATTATATATATATATATATATATATATATATATTATACCTTTAAAGGAAAGATTCAAATTCAATTGAGACGTATTGTAAAAATAAATCTATCAACTCTATCAGGTTACCAACATGTCCTAGCGGTAATTCTGAAATACTCTGCACCGGTTCACCATCTACAACAAATTAAAATGAAATTTCAAGACTGTTATACTCTAATATAAAGAGTTACCTACAGCAAGTGTCCTTAAAGCACATGTCGAAGTCACCTTTAGGCTGAAAACTGAGGTAAAACGCCGTCTTAACGAAATTAATTAAATTATTTAGATATAAGGTATAAATTAAATAGGTAGTTATAGATAAACGACGGTACTATCTAGAGACGCACGTTAAATCCTGATAACTGTCTCTATACCAGATATTTCGTTCGACCTAGTAAGCGGTATTTTTCAAAGCGCACGCCGAAGACAGCTTGAAACCTGGTGTACAACGCCATCTTAACGAAATTACTTAAATTATTTAGATATAAGGTATAACATTAATAAGTCGCCATAGATAAAAGTTGGTACTATCTAGAGACACACGTTAAATCCTGATAACTGTCTCTACACCAGATATTTCGTTCGACCTAGTAAGCGGTATTTTTCAAAAGCGCACGCCGAAGACCGCTTGAAACCTGGTGTACAACGCCATCTTAACGAAATTACTTAAATTATTTAGATATAAGGTATAACATTAATAAGTCGTCATAGATAAAAGTTGGCACTATCTAGAGACACTTGTTAAATCCTGATAATTTTCTCTAGTAAGTATGAGAAAAGACATTTTCAAGTTTTAAATATTTTATATATAAATATATATATATAGTAACATTTTACAGTGTGAGGGGTTTCAAATATATATTTACAAAATTGAGAAGGTTAAAATAATATATATCAGTTTTTACAGCTCATCGTCGGTCCTGGTCCAGTACTCTATAAGAAGAAATGGAGAATTTAAGTATGGAGTGTTAGATATATAGACACATTAATTTTGTATCATATATAATATATATAGATTTACTGACCTACGCTACTCCTCGAGCCCTCAGAACCGCCAGTTTGTCTTCATAAATAGTAATTGGGTATACGCTGTTGATGAAGCGCCCCGTCATACTAACTCGTACATGTGTTGTTTCCTGGAACCCCGTCGCCCAGCCTATGACTTGATTCATATTGTAGAAATAGTTGCGGTTTTCACCCCCCTTATAAAGAGGGTCTAGATGATCCTTGGTTAGACGGAGACAGATAGAAAAAATCTGATCTTTAGTTAATTTATACATAAACTGGGAATCCCATCTAGCATTCTCATATCCATTCATGTGTCTGGTAATGATATGAGTATAAGCTGCCTCAGTTATCTCCATTTTTAAAATATTTTAAAACTGATGCTACAAAGTCAGGGATCAGAATGACTGCTGAATGCTGTTAAAAGGAGGGCTGACTTAAATTTAAGGTTTAATCTGCAACCTAGAGCTGATTGGTAGTATATTGGCAAAAAGTGTGAATTTAGCCTGAAGGGACGCATTGGAGACCATTCTTATGGTTAACGGTCAGTTTTATTAAAGCTACAGACATAGACACACGTTGCTTAAAATGGCTACTACATTGTTAAACGCTGACGAGAACCCCTGCCATATCTGCTGTCATACGCCATCAACTCATAGCTTCAAATGCTGTTTCAGGGATGAACTGATGAAGATGTGTAGGGACTGTATTGAATCGATGGTCATGCGTAAACTCATGAAGGAAGTTGTTGAAGATCTACCGATCGATCTGGATCAGAACTACAAACTACCATGCCCCTTCTGTCGTCAGAATTACGAGCTAATATATGATCATACAGGCTGGGGAGAATACTTGGTTGAAGATTTCATCAATCTGGGACAGTCCATTTCGATCATCAAAGTTACCAAAGATTATTTCATGGGAGAGATAGCAACTACACGGGAGAATCTGAGAAGTCATCACAACTTTCAACTGGCTCAACAGAGAAGACGATTGACAGACGAGGTCCTTCTACCACTGACACAGATTCTGAATGTAGAGTACCGGCGAGGTCGCCAGCACGCCAATGCTCGACGTTAATCATGAACTTTCAATATGGGCTGTAAATGACACTTATCTATAAATATATGTAAATTAGACTGTTTTTTAAATGTATTGATGGTTCTGTATACCATTCTCAATGTTGATTGTAATAATAAATTCTAATATCTCATATTTGTCTATATTTTTATTTATATATCACTGAGTAAACCAGACTCTATAAACTAGTGAGTTTATTGGCAATGTGCTTTTTGAATACAGAGGCGTCATTCAGTATGCTCAAATAGATTTATCATGAAAAAGATTGTGTAAGACAGTCATAAATGCCTGTATGGGTTTAGCAGCTGGTTTAAGATATGCCTGGGGGGTTGACACTTGGCCATCGTACCCTGCCTTTGAGGCCCTGGTATAACTGCCTGTGTTACATAATCGCGCACTGTTCAAACGATAGACACCTAATATAACGCAGGTGATATTACTGAATAGATCCTGACATTCTAAAAAGGGTTAATATTTGTCATGGCTACCAAAATAAAAGGTATCCGATATAAGTAATACATTTGATGACACTAGTATAGCCAATACGATTCAGCTATATATATATGAAATAATTAGGGAGAAGTCATATCACTTTAGACTGCTACCTAACTTGCACTTAATTTCGGAATTACCATCGGATTTACAATGATTGCGCTACTGTTGAGACTGGCTGTCTTATCGCTAGTATTAGGGTGTCGTCGCGAAGCTCCTGACGTGTTAATCTGCGGCGAGGACGATGTCGAGGACATACACTATCTTGACCTTGACAGCATTAGTGAAATTAGGTAAGACTTTAACTGGTAGTAAACTTAAATTAAAGGATTGTAATATTCATATGACTTACCTATAGGTGTGTCGTTCTTGCTAAAATGATTGTGAGACTCAACTTAATACATATATATATATATATATACATGTACACCCCTATGCATTTGATAATTGCTCTCGAGATATTTATCTGGATGTTCAGAGTCATGGTACCGCCATCATACCTATTTATGATGTATTAATTGGTGTCATTAAGATGCATTGTAATTATATGTCAAGATAGTATAAGGCAGTCAACAGAGAAGTTGTTTAAGAACTGTCTAGCTAGTGAAATATCTCTCAGAAGGATAAAGACTATCCAGGCTTATATATAGTTCACATCATGATATAGTCGGTAAAAACAGAAAAGGCAAATTATGATAGTTAAGTTTACACATTTTTTTTATTTCAGATTTTTTACGCATTATGAGGAAGAGGTCATGCATCAGTTGTCTGAGATGGATGTCTCTTTGAGGGTTGTGTTTCAGTCCGGGCGAACGGAGACCTTCCCTCTAAGTTCATCGACAATGGCCTCGGATGGATCATCGACCATGGCCTCGACTGCCCCATCGACAATGGCCTCGGATGGATCATCGACCATGACCTCGATTGGGCCGGATATGGATAGCCCCTCTACCTTGCCCCCCCGACCTGATAATGAAGCGTCTACCACCACCGACACCCCAATAGCCGACTCATCCTCCACGGAAACACCCTTCATCGATAGTGAAGCGCCTACCACTGACCCCCCCGCCGATAGGACGACGCCTGTGACCATTATCAGGATGACAAGAAGAACTCCTCCATTCTGGAAGCTGGTGATTCCTCTGTCTGTCGGCTCAACCGTGATAGTGTTAGTTGGGGTAGTGTTCTGCATCAAGGGTGAGTATCAATACTGACTTAGTAGAGAATCTTAGATAGCTTTACGATTTCGTATGTAAAATTTATATATTTGATCTGTTACATCATTTGCAGTGATTGTAAAGAGAAATCGCTACGTGGAGATGGTCCAGCATGATGTCCGCGAAAGAGAGACTCTGGAATTGGAAATGTTACGCCAGAGATTAAATGAACCGGCTGTTGTCCCTCATGATGAGTCTGATGAAGAAGGTAAATAGTACAACGTTTCTATATGTTACATTAAGTACTGACAAATGAGGTAGTTATATCAACCTGGTAATATTTCTGTTTATAGTCTTGTTCAACTTTCGTCATGAGAATTGGGACACTTCCAGCCAGGGCAGTGATAACAGTGGTAAGTAAATTTTGCAGAGTTAAATTCTTACTTGTCTGAAAAAAACATAATAACTTTGATATATAACAACACATTATCTACATGGAGGGGGGCCCATTTTCATGTAAATTTTGCAGAGTTAAATTCTAGCTTGACTGAAAAGCCTAATAGCTTTGATATAACATGGGGAGGGTATTTTCATGTAAATTTTGCAGAGTTAAATTCTAACTTAGCTGAAAAGGCTTATAACATTGATATGACAAAGCGTTATACATAACAGGATCATTTTCAGATCGTTCTATTCCAGAGGTGCGCCAGAGACGTCAAGCCTTCCTAAATGCACAGGAACGTATAAGGCAGTGCTACTAGGTGTGTATTTTCATTAAATTTACCTTTTTCTGTTTTTACTGACTGTATCATGATGTGAAAAATTAAGGATTTGTTTTTATTTTACAGATATCTCTTGGAACCCTGACTTTTAGTTTTTTGTAATTTTATATATCCTTGAGTAAAAGTTGTTTGTAGTTTTTTTGATTTTTTAGATTAATAAAAATTTATATATGGTACACAGGTTTTGTTTTTGATTTTATGGTAATTGTTCATGGCTTATAGATAAATCTAGTAGAGTTTAAAAGTAAGAACACATGTATATCAGTTTTGAAATGTTTTATTTTCATGTCTATGGGTACATCATAGATTAGATAATGACAGCAATGTATCGTCTGTAAAATGTAGAATTTCGATTAATGGTGTCATAACTCTTGTAAGCAGTTCATGTTTTGTTCTGAGTTCATCTACGCTGAATCTAGTCATGGCTTCCTGGAAGTATACTCTTGCGGCGCAGGCTGCCTCAGTTATCTGGCTGACTTGTAAAACGCTGCGGATGTTCAGTATATGTCCTGAAGAATTGACGAATCGTATATTCTTTGTTTTGCATGAGGGACAGCATACCTGTTTTACAGGTTCGGGGATAAGTCGAAGTGTTGAAAAGGTGATGTCTCGAATGGCTGTTCTCCGAAGACAGGGGTAACATGTCTTCATATGTTTATTACCCTGTGTATAGCAACAGGAGTATGCGAATCTTGCTTCTAACATATTACAGAATTGGCATTTTCTTGATCTTCTCATATCTGCAAGAATCTGGTCAGCCAGTGCCAATAGGAAGAACATACTTCTAATGTCAAAGAGTGTGGGGTTGTGCTACATATATAGTTAGTTGTTATGTAATAGTCAGTTATTTTAGCCATGTGTGTCATGCTCTCTTGTAGCTAACTGGGTATTGAATATACCCTAAGGCTCTGGCAGATGGTCATGCATGTGCGTTGACGCGGAACCCTCCATGCAGGTCATGAAGGCAGCTGATCCTGCATCCTTACAGATTTTCACTAAATTCATTTCATGATGTCTACAGAAAATAATTATCATGTCTACAGAAAATAATTATCATAACTAAGGATGTACTCATCATGTCTACAGAAAATAATTATGATCATCAACGAGTTATGTAATTAAAGAAAGTCATTACGATCATTAACGAGTAATAATCACCTCATTAACGAGTTATTATTTTCATCAAAGGGAAATAATTACGCTCGTTAACGAGTTATGTAATTAACTTCGTTACACTCATTAACGAGTAATAATCACGTCATTAACGAAATAAAAGAAAATACTTATTGGTCATTAACGAGTTACGTAATTTTTCGCACCTTCCTTAACGAGTTACGTAATTTTTCGCACCTTCCTTAACGAGTTACGTATCTTTTCGCACCTTCCTTAACGAGTTACGTAACTTTCGCACCTTCCTTAACGAGTTACGTAACTTTTCGCACCTTCCTTAACGAGTTACGTAACTTTTCGCACCTTCCTTAACGAATTACGTAACTTTTCACACCTTCCTTAATGAGTTACGTAACTTTTCACACCTTCCTTAATGAGTTACGTAATTTTCGCACCCTGAGGGCATGTGCAGTGGGGCATGAAGTCAGGGGTCTACCCCTACCTATACAGTAGTTACATAGATTACAATAATCAATTAAGAATTGAAAAATAAATAACCTGTCTTTTTCATGTTTCCCGATGGTGAACTAAAATTTATTGTTCGGTGTCACAGACAAAACCCAATATAAATATTTATTAATGCTTTGAAGAACGATGTTTTGCATACAATTAGAAGAATGTGGTTCGTTGTGAATTTAATTAACACAACTTTGTGTTACATATAAGTATCTTTTGGCTTTGTCTTTCACGAAAATACACACACATTTGTGGGCCATTTTCTTTAATATCTGTTTGCAGTATCACCACCAGGCAGATGTCAGCAAGGCTATATCCTCCTTCAGAGCGGATGCTACCTGGACACTGGTCAACGTTTGACTAAGGATGCCGGGCTCCAACTTTGCAATCAGACAAAAGGACACATTGTGGTTATGGACAATGAGGAAGAGCAGAATGATGTGACGGCTTACATCAGAAGCACTGGTTAGAATATTAAAAATATATAAATGTTGTCTATTTGTGTTTTGCATCAATCATCTTGTGTTTTTCCAGCTACAGGGTGCAGCCTAAAAACTTGCACCAGGCATCTCCTCTTTCCAGATAGCTCTAGGTTACGCAAATGCTTATGAGGTATTTTAAAGTTTTGCCACATTTAGTCAGTCAATTGGTCATTGTGATATCTTTGATCTTATAATGTCAGACAATATCAGTATGTGAATTATTGCGAGGGTGCATCCTGCAGGGCTTGTTCTGAGTTACACATATCACCAAGGTTAAATTTCTGTCTGCATGGTTCTTCTAGTTGCAGAAAGTTTACAAATTAGAGATTTCCTAATTACTACACCTCTGAGGCTACAGAACATATAATATTTGCACAGAATTCTCCTTCAATGTTTTTTATACGTGCATATATATATATATATATTATGGTTTTTGATGATAAGAAGGTTGGTTCCACTTTTGATCTAGCAAGTCATAAAATTAAAACAGAGAAATATAATGGCATTCCAGAGCAACTGATTGAATCTTCAATTAATCTGGAAAAATAACATGATTTTCAGTATGGCCCAGTTAATTACACAGAAAGACAGAAAATGTACCTGAACCCAAAATGGCACTTTCGGCTTCAAAGGTGTTAATGCTCTACCTTCTTATCAAAAATGAATCTATTTGCCCTATTTGTGGGGGCAAAGGTCAAGAAAGGTGTCTGTAACACATCTGTATGATCAGCGACATAATCAAATGCCTCTATTGCAAGGGCCGAGTTGAAAATGACCCGAAGGTGTGATAAGTGTTCAAGTGCTATATTTAGATCCATATTATCTATAATTATTGAGGAAACAAGAAAATATATTCATAAAGATAATTTAGGATTATTATAAATTTCTTGTGTATGATTGCAGCTGCATATGATCTCTGTCAATTGAGGTAATAACGAAAGAGGTAGCAGTAGCTGCTGGTGCAAGTTTTCTACAATGTGCAGTTTCGAAAGGTGACAAGACAGTCCTGGATATGGTTTGGGTATTTCCAAATCCCTACGCAATAAATGCTTTTTCTTTTTCTGTTATTATTTTTAGTCTACTTATTTCTCTCAGGGCTTGCCTGTTCTCGAATGTCCATTATGCTTTCAACCGAGCAGGCTTTATGTGACAAACTTTTATTTTTAACCATCAGCGAACATAGTTCAAAGAGGGCCAATTTCCGTCCGACAGGCGGGCATAACACTTTCGTTTCTGGAGCAGAACTCTAACACTTATGCACTTACCCTAACTAATTGGGCATAGTAATACTCTATATGGCCTAGTGGTGCCTTTTCAATAACATATTTAAATAAGTATTTTCACTTTTCAAACTTTATTTTGATGGAAAATCAGAAAAAAATGCTAAACATTTCTATTAATTTATATTTACCAAATCTTCTGACTATTACACTGTGGATGTTAATATCCAAGTACTTTTGCATCAAAATATAACAATGTAAAAAGGTTACACTTAGTAGGGGCCTGACTTGTTATAAAATAAAGTAAGACTTTTATCAGATTTTGTAATAACCCATGGGAACCCTATGATATTTTCACTCTTGTCAGAATATTATGCATCTCCCAACTCAAGACCTGCTCCTCTGCATGGCTCCGTGCAGCCTTGCGAGGAATGGGCTTCAAATATTTACCTGGTTTGTTCATATCCAGTTTGATTGGTCACAACGATCTGCGGGGCACCAAATCATCACCATTGTTTTACAAATGTATTTGTATTTAGGGCAGCAGCGTGGCCTGCAGTGACAGTTGAGCATTTTGAGGTGCTAGTGCTTCGCTTGTATTGGATGACCTACCTAGTCACACACATATTAACCGCTGGAAAAGAACCACAGTATTGCCATGAAATCTAGTGAGTCGCACAGCGTAGCTACGCGAAGATTGCAGGCTTGCTTCAGGAAAATGAATATAATGAACAAATGAAGAATTTCAAGAGTTCAAAAAGTGTGACTATCAAAAGGCACCACCAGGCCATATAGAGTGTTACTGTATGCAATTTCATTAGGTTAAGCGCGTTAGTGTTAGAGTTCTGCCCTGGAAATGAAAGCTTGTCGGAAGAACACTGAACAGTTTAATGATGCCTCTGTGTGGGATTCGCTGAGAATTTTGCTGCAGTGCAACCTATGTTTTTACATACTTAACACTTTTGTTTCAGGAGATGCATCATGGAATTGGATGGTGATGGGTGTCATGACAACCACTTTACCGTTGTTCACCGTCATTCATAATGGCAAGCAAGTGTCGTGGACTAAGTGGGATAGCGGGGAACCGAATTATGACAATGAAAAGTGCTGTTACCTAAATGGATATGATGTGAGTTGAATTTTCCCAGATCTATGTAATTTAGTGGTTTTATGTATCATTTACCAATATTTTATTCAATTATTTATTTTAAGAATTGGCATAACATTGACTGTTCTGCTATAGGGCGAATAGTGTGTGAGCAAGATCAAGGTATGTATTATTGTCACTGTATCTGTGTTCTGTATCTGTATCTGCCTCTTAATGTATCATTGTTTTACATATATTTTATGGTTTTATTAATTGGTTTTAACTTGCATGATTTTAATAGTCTCTCACAACTCTTTTAAAGTGGCTTTTATCTCTGCATGTAAATTATTAAGATTCTGTTTAATGTCAAAAAAGGAATGACTTTAATAAAAACTACTACTACTATTATGTTGAAAATGTCTTAAAAACTTTTCTCATTATATTTTGTGACAAAAAATAACGCTTATTATGCCTATTCCATGTATAAAGATGGAGAAATAAGTAGCTAGATCACCAACCTGGTTACCAATAACAAAACTGATAACAATTAACTTTTTATTAGCTAGAAAGACCTGTCACATGTTTGCACCATTGATATATATTCCTCTGTCGCTACATGCTTGCTTCATTCAGAGTTTTTTCTTCAGAAAAATTTCAATTTCTAAAGTATTGGTTTTCTCAACATTGGACCAGATTGACAGCCATGACATCCAGCATGCCACCTCATTTGACATTCAAACCAAATATGGATGCAATATTCTTTTACAGCACTGACAACTTTGACAAGTCCATGCAATATCTGTGGTGCGATGTCATTGGTACCTTCAGCAGAAATCCAGGGACTTCTAGATGGAGATGACAGCACTTGCGTTGAGATAGGATCCAATGACTTACAACCAAGGTAATTACAATAGAGAGCAGCAAATTACAAGGAACAACTAAAGAAATGTACATTATTGCACATAATATAAGCAGTAAATAAATAAAAAAAAATAAAAAAGTCAAAATACATAAATACTCTTTACCTTTGGTCAGGAGACATCCACTAAGTTCTTATTTAAAAAAAGCTGTATCATGGACATTCGAGAACAGACAAGCCCTGAATATATATATTTATATATAAATAACAAGATCTAAATATAAGATGTAATGATTGGATGGAAAATGTGGCAAACAAATTGCAAATTTAATAAAGAGTTTACAACAGGGATAAGTTCTTAATTGTAATTGTGACATCAAATATATTTAGTGTATGAATGTACTGGGTGGTACAATAGAACTATTTTTTAATTTTTTAAGACGAATAAAAGCTGCTCTGAGTCTAAATAACACCTCACAATTAATATCACTTAACCTGAGTGAGACCATCGCCCATCAATGATACTACAAACTGGAACTAATTTTTGTAATAATGCGCTGATGGTGCAAAAATTTTGTAATTCTTGATGATTTAATCAGAAAGTTAGCGATGATAGAATACATAACATTTTGTCATAAGCTGAAAACAAAAATCCAGGTATATGTAGCTTAAGTTAGTGTATTATTACTACATGGCCAAATGTAGCACATGCGTTTTCCATGCATTTGGATACACGCATGGAAAATGCTTGGTTTTGCCCCATTATAATTAGCTAAAAACCATGTGTTTTTATCTATTCATGGAAAACGCATGTGTCACATTTGGCCATGTATGCAGAGGTCATATAGATATATAAACATGTATGAATATACCTGTCTTGTCTGTCCATTGTATACATACTCACAGTACATTCAAATTCTTTGGGCCATAGAAATTCTTGAATCATATGCATATACATTATATTAATTATGAATAGAAAATACAGCAATGTCTTCTTAGCTTTGATATTTGTTTATTCCAGCAACTTCATATTTGAAGTCTTGAACAAGGATCAGGTCCGATCCTTCCAAGTCGAAGTTCTTGCAGAGAAATGTGGTATTTTGTATTTGTCGGTCATTTTAGGTGAATCCTGTAGTTCACCTAACCTCATGGAATGCGCCATAGCTTCAGATACAGCACATGGGCTCATAAGGAAGTGTGCCTTCACCTGTCACTGCAATCGATGTTGCTCAACAGTAATTGTTCAGGCAAATGCAAAACATGCAGACAGGCAGCTAATCTGTGAAGTCAGAATTTAAAAAATCAGGTGACAGGAATAATTCTTATTGATCCAAATCAAAAATAGTGCACATTAAAGCCTGATGCATATTTAATGTACATATAACTTTCCTGGCATTAATTATGTGGAACGAAAAAAATTGTCTTATTTGAGTGTGACGTCACATGGCCAGCCTTGCTGTGATTGGACAGTCTGATGAAATGTGATGCAATGCTTAGAGTGTGACATCACATGATGAGCTACTACATTAGGCCAGAGAGGTGGGGACTCTCTGACTAGGCCTATGTTATTCCTATGGTATTGATTGCTTATGTTTGAGGCATGTTGAAATACATGCTTAACCTAACAAGAACAGATACTGGCAATCAACTGTCCAATTCCCTTGTTCTAAACTAGATGCGATATGTTTGGCTAGCTTCAAATGAAACACCACTCTTCACCTAATGTCTGGATCATAGGCTTTGACCATTTTAGTGTGTGACCCACTTTCAACAGCCTGAGAGTATGATGCAGCATTGTGTTGGATGTCATTAGATAGTAGGGTGTGATGTCACACCCAGTTGTGATGTGACATCACACTATGTGCCTAATTTGTGGTGCAATGCCTGCAAATGGCGTCTCATAATGTGATATCACACTCCAGTATCACCAAAGAAATCTGATTCCAAGTAATTATTGCCAGGATAATACGACTGAATCTAGTATTTTATGTATGATAAAAATAGCTTTTATTATTAGTGTGCATACTGCACTGACTTCTGCTCTGCAATGTTTTGTGGAATTATTGACATCATAAGCTACCAGCATTGGTTACTCCCTATGGTATAATGTCATCAAAATATTTGCAATTGAGCAGATTTTAAGGATTTTGGCTTCAAATAATCATCTTGGAGCATTTATTTGTGATATGTTATGTGTATTGCGTATGTATGTCATCGGATTGAAACTGCATCATGAATTAAATACGTCAAAGTTTCAAATTACATGATTCTTTGCATTCTGAGCAAGGCTAGCATTTCAGATTGAGTCAAAATTGGACCAACATTAGCTGATTTCTGTGGTAAATATAATGGTCAATATTACTATACCAATCACAGATTTAATTAATTAAACAATGTCAATTAAAATAATTAATCTAAACCGTGATGCATAATGATGATGCCATTCGCAGCACTACTTTTATAGGCACTTGTCAATATCACCACTGCATATTTATGGCAATATTATTTGTCTGGAATGTACCTTTTACAGTTATTGACATTGTAAACATTTGAAACTTGGCTATTGCTATTTTCACTGCTCATCATTTGTAATATCTCATTTTATGATATCTCATTAATAAAACAATAATGTCACTTACAATACTATTGATGTTGAGAATATGGAAATCTTCACTGTATACATTGTATTATTGTACGTTTTGAGTGTGTAACAATTTTGTTTTAGTTTCTTTTTAAATCTCCATTTATGTTATGATTCCTTGTATAATGACACGGAAGGGTTAGGTTAGATGGGGCTAGCCAGGTGAATCAGAACTTCTTTTTTGATAAGCATAAATTTGGAACAGTGATATGCTTTACAATGAAATAACAACAATAAGTACAAGGTTAATGTATAAAACAATTAAAAGTTTCAAGCACCATTATATATATTGTTTATTAATTCATAATTTTTTCAAAGAAGAAACAAACGTTTTCAATGAAATAAATATACAGTGAAACTATATATTTTAAAACCAGATTTATATAATATATGGATAGATATGGAATGTCAAGCCTTCTAAGTTAAGTTATATATAGTTATATAGTTGACTGATGACATGAACTAGAGGAGACCACCATTGTTACACCACCATTGTCACACCACCAGTGTTACACCACCAATGTTACACCACCATTGTCACACATTGCCGTAATGGGTGGGTTATTTATTCGCCTTATGGAAACCTAGCTTAGGAATACCTTCAACATATCACCCAAATAGTGTGTGGGTGTGATAAAATATTAAGTTATTCATTTTGGAATGCTAATAGAACTCCAAATGCTAAGCAAGATCACTGTAATGGGTGGGTTATTTTTTTTTTCCTTACAGAAACCTAGGAAAAGCTTCAACATATCAGGGTTACACTTCTTATGAGCATAGTGAATAACACTTGCTGATATGAAACCTTGCATTTCCTTTTTCTCCATGGCCCTCTAGCGGTAGATAGAAACATCACCAAGTGCCAATGCATGTGTAAACTTAGAATTTACTAAAAACTGCTTCTCATACATTGTGGCTCATTTAAGAAGTGTAGCAGTTTGAATGTTTTTGATAAAGTGGCCAGGAAGTAATTTGTTCTCATTCCATTATAATTGTTTTTATTTATATACTAGGTTTTATTTATTGTTATATTCAGCTTTGTTATATGATTATTCTTTTGATATTTATATTCATTTGTAACAGAGTAATTTTGCAAAAGAGCTCTTGCTCAAAATGCTTTTATATATCAGTGTGTTTTATAAGTAAATGAATAGATAAATGCATAGTATTGCATAGTGTTTCAAAACATGCAGCTAGTGATTTTTTTTTACGTATTTGATAAACACTATCGTACTCCACAAATCAACCAGCTAATTATGCCAATTTCTAGCAAAAGCCACCAAGTGGAGACATGTGCACAAGTAGGCCTTTGCTCAGGAGGTCACATCAATGAAAGATTTAGATGACAATGAAATGATCGGAACGGTAAAACAAATATTGCGCATCAAATATGAGAGTATTTCCAAGAAAACCGAACGTGATAATTTTGTGTCTGCATGCCTATTCAATTTGTGGACCTTATTTTATGTTTTTTACAGAAAAATCTATAGTTGCTTCTGAATAATCAATGATGCACAAATGGACTATAAACTATGTCAAGAAGCATCAATTGGCCAAAGCATATTATGATAATTGACTCTAATTGAAAATGATAAAATATTAAATTGTACCTAAGTGGCCAATGTCAAACACAATAAGAATACAGCATATTATCTGGCATATTACCTGAAATGCAGAGTTTAAGCCCACCTCCCTATTGATACCACCCAGCCAGTGAGACTACTAACTAAATCACCTGTACTTTGTGTTGCCTGATCAACATACTGCAGGAGACATATGTACAGATCTTTCCGGACTCTGCACAGCTATGGACTTTTTCTGTACACAGGTCTTTTACCTGATTATTTTGTTGGCAGTTCTGGATGCACTTTATGCAGGTGAGGCTTTAGTATTGTGTTTTTGAATTGAAAGATTTTTTTACATACAGATATGAAACACCATTTCAATTATTTCTTTTGGAAAAATGTTATAATTTTTTTTTTTAATTTAATGTTATGCATGGGCATTGTTTGGCTTAGTCTTCTGAGAAACATACAGACACAATCTAGAACCAATTTTGTTTAATAAGGATCACCACCAGGCAGATGCCAGCAAGGCTATATCCTCCTTCAGAGCGGATGCTACCTGGACACTGGTCAAAGTTTGACGAAAGATGCCGGCCTCCAACTTTGCAATCAGACAAAAGGACACATTGTGGTTATGGACAATGAGGAAGAGCAGAATAATGTGACGGCTTACATCAGAAGCACTGGTTAGAATATTTTTGTTATTGTTTTGTTTCCATTGTGTTTTTCTTTTAAATAAAATGTTTTGAAATCTCAAATGGCAGCACAAGACTTTCTCAAGAGAGTCTCCCAAAAGCATTATGGAATATTTCAATCCATTCTTATTTCTGAAGCATTTCATATTCCAACATGACAGCCTTTTTTCAATATCAAATTGAACAGTGTTTATATCCCAACATGTTTCTTTAGATTGATAACACATTTTATCATAGTAGGTGCATCATCCACATGGTTGGTAATGGGAATTTCAAAAACCATCATCACCCCAGCGATGTTTACCGCCATTCATAATGGAAAGCCAATGTTGTGATTCAGCACGAATATTTCATTATTTGATCAATGTTAGATTTTGAGAATATCATTATATAAACCTGGGTCTAGGATTCCACATAATCTGTTTGGAATCTCAAATTACAAGCTCCCACAGAGTGTTGAGACACATGAGACTGTCTCTTCTTGGCTGGTTAATTCTCCGATTTACTTCTAGCTGGACAACACATTTTTCATTTACAGCATTCGGACCATTTATATGGATGACAATGGGAATCAAAAAAACTAGCACAACCCCAACGTTGTTCCACATCAATCATGATGGAAAGCCAATGTTGTGGTTCAAATGGAACGATGGAGAACCGAATATCAATGAAGAAAAGTGTGCTTACATAAAATCTAAAACCAATGTTAGTTAAATTATGAGTGATTTTTTGGCATTTTGTTGCTTTATTGATCAATTACAATATATATTTTTAATTTGTCTTATTTTGTAAGAATTGGTATGACATTCAATGCAGCAGACCGGGACGGATAGCGTGTGAGCAAGATCAAGGTATGTATCATGAAAACAAGCATTATCTGCCTACGTTTACTTATCTCAAAAGATAATCCATTTATTTAACTTTTTCCTTTTAATTGGTAATTTCCATTGTTTTTGACAGTATAGTTGAATTAGTAGCTAGATCATAAGCTTGGTTATCAGTTAAAAGCCTGACAATATGACGACACACTTCGATCGGCTCCACATCGGACCAGAGTCTCGCAAACATCAGACTGACTTTGGGCCAACGTCTTGCCAACCTGACATAATATCTTTCATATTATCTTTAGCTTTCAAACTGAACATGCAAAATAATTATTTAATTTACAGCTCTGACAACATCATTAACAACTCCGTGCAATATCTGTGGTTTGAAGTCTTCAGTACCTTCAGCAGACATCCAGGAACTTCTAGATGGAGATGACAGCATTTGCATTGAGATAAGGTCCGGCGATGAACAACCAAGGTAGTTAGTGGAATCTTTTATTTTAACGATACCTCAGAATGGGAAACTTCTTAGTCAACAGAGAGGAAGGGGCTATCTGTCGGTCCTGCATCGCTAGCATCCAGCTCTGAGACTTGTCCTTTATTAGCTCATCTGCTTGTCTTACAGACCAGCTATTATCATATCAAGCTGATTAGCTGATCATATCTTTACTGAATTGGGCTCATATGCTCTACAAAATGAATTTGTAACTTATAGTTGAGGCCAAAAATAACCAATCACATGCAAAAAGTTAGATTTGTTGATCTTTCATCGCTAGAGACTTTATTCAAGTGATCTTGCTTATGAAATCATATTTCTCAGTCTGAAAAATGTGTTTGCACTTAATAGAAAGATGTAAAATTAATAATTCTAAAAAAAATAGGCAGATATCTGAAAATTTCATACAATATTACTTTCAAACACTAGAAAAAGTATGCATGTAATGTTACAGGTATTTATGAACAAGTAAAGTAATTTATGGATTATATTGACAGATCAAGCATATTTAGTCAAAGGTTTTGTCCCACTACTCATGAATTTTAACATCTGTGCAATTTTGTTCTTTTACAGTACAGTTGACATTTTCAAAGTTTACAATTGTCTTTTTAAGTACAAACAGACATCCATAGTGATTTTTATAGTTGGCAAATCATTAAACTAATGATATGCAATTAGCAAGTCCCTGACTCTGAAAAAACGAAGAAAAGTAAACTTTTTATGGTTGATTGGGTATTTTTACCTCCACTGTATTTCGTCGCCATGGTGTAATTGCTCCTTGGGGTAATTACACTCTTGAGGGGTAAATTATGGATGATTTAATCCATACAGAATTTGATTTGCATACTCAATTTGTCTGTACATTCTTGTCTAATTATTCCAGCAACTTCAATTTTGGAGTCCTCGACCAGGATCAGCCGAGACCTATTCAAGTTGAAGTTCTTGCGAGAACATGTGGAGGGTGGTACTTGTCAGTGATTGCAGTGGATTCACATATCTTCAAGGAATGCAACTTGGCTGCAGAAACTCAACATGTCAACTTTGCTGCAGAAACTCAAAATGGTCGCCGTCCACTCATGAAATGCACCTTTGCTTGTCAGTGCACTTGCCTCTGTTCACACATAATGGTTCAGGCATATGCTACAACTGACAATCAACTAATCTGCGACATCAGAATGTTGCAAGCTTTTGAACAATGACTAGGATTTACCTCTACTCATTAATAGAGGCTCAGGCTGATATTAACAGACATTTGGTTTATCTATGAAACAAGAGATTTGCAAACTGTCAGAAAATGAAATCTCTGCTCATGTGTAGAGGCTCAGGCTGATATTGACAGACATTCCAGATAGCATTCCAAATCGGGCCAGCGTCGTTTCTATATTGGCCGCTGTCGGTACAAAATTGTTTTGACATGGCTGACATTGTGCCAACGTTGATACAATATGGAATGCTATCTTGGATTTTATCTGTGAAACTGGGAATTTTGCAAATTGTCAGAAAATAAAATTTCTGCTCATGTGTAGAGGCTCAGCCTTTAAGCGACAATAAATTTATCTGAAGTTTGGAAACTGTAATCCTTTTTTATGAACGTCAGTACAAATAATTTTGAGAATAAGTGCCACCACATTTTGTTGTATTAATTATGAAAAACGAGTTATTTGGTATTTTATAAAGTTTATTTTCTTATGGCATGTTCTATGGTATGACTTTTCGTGATCGACCTGAAAACAAAAATGGACCATGAACCCTGAGTTACAATTCAGCATCTCTATAATATCTGTATAATTTTGGTTTTGATGAAATAATAGACACACGATACACAAAGTAGCTAACATATTCATACAAATAGTTTTAATGTTTTTAATGTAGAAATTGCATGTTTAGATTGCTTACAATATGTAAATAATTATTGAAAACAGTTAACCGTTAAAAAAAATTATATTGATTAGAATAAATTACACAGAGAAGCATTTACCTGAGGCGCTTTTTTCTAGCTGGTCTGATGGAAAATAATGTTTTTACTCTCGGATTGAGACCTCGGGTTCCGAGCCACCTACCACCATCTGCCCTGGCAGGAATTACGAATAAATTGAATTACAAGTTAAACAATATGCACAAAGTTCACCTGGGGCTGTTCCATTTTTTTAAAAAAGGGGGGCAGAGGGGGTGGACCAGAACATTTTCAGATGATATTGGCTTTTTTACCCCCGATTTTTTTCTACATTATTATATTAATAAAATACTGGTCAACTACCCCCCTCCTCAGCTTTTTTTCTTTATGAGAACTCCCCTCCCCCCCTCCTGCTTCTAAAAAAAATGTGTGGTCCATCCCCCCCCCCCCCCCACACTTTTTTTAATGAAACAGTCCTTGAAAGAGAGACTTGGCTGTATTATAAATTGACTACTGAAGTTGAATAACTAGCACATGCATGGGCAAGTTATATTAAATTATATTGTCCACTCAGACACTGTGAGCCAATCATTGTCATCCAGCATGGGTGTATGTTGTACAGCAGCACATAATATTGGATTGTAGTGACACTTGTAGTGCATGTCGTATGGCTGAGTGGAGATTACAAAAGCAACGGTTAATGGTGTCATCCCGCATAAATTTTTTTGGGATTCAGAAAAAATTTGACGTCTGCTTTACCTAGCCGATAAAATGTTCCTGATCCGACAAAACTCTATGTTGGACTCATCATCATCCACCATTGCTATAATATCATTCCAGACACAATAAAATTATCTCAGAGATTATTGTACTCTTTTCTTGTTTTCAAGAATACTTTCTATTCAAACAGAACAACAGACAGCCAGACATACAGGCAGCTAGAAATACAGACATACAGACATACAAACCTATAACTGCAGTCATGTCCTGTAAATCCATTCTGACAGATGCATGTGTTTGGCCGAATGCACAGACTGCCATGTTGGCATCTTTGGCTGCAGAACACTATATCGAAAAACAAACTTATCATATATATTTATTCTTGTACCAAAAAGTGTATGTGTCATATAAAGACAACATTCAACTTGAAGAAAATAAGAAAGGAAAGGTATTTTGTTCAAACTTGCCATGTTGACAATGGTTTCCATAGTAACCAACAGCACAAACACATCTGTCCTTCCTGACACACCGACCGCCATTCAGGCAAACGGAATTACAAAATTCTGAAATTTCGAAAATTCCGCATGAATTGAATTAGAAATTACTTGCCCGGTAAATGAATTGGTATCTAATAACATTACAATTTTTTTGTTTAACTTGTTATGTTTTCATCTTATCTTATCTTATCTTATCTTATCTTATCTTATCTCATCTTATCTTATCTTATCCAATATTTTCTATCTTATCTAATCTTATCTTATCCTATCCTATCTTATGCAGTCCTATCTCATCTTATATTTTCTAACATCTTATCTTACATTATCTTGTCTTGTCTTATCTCATCGTATCTTATCTTATCTTGTCTTATATTATCTTATCTTACATTAGTTTGCCTTATCTTACCTTATCTTATCTTATCTTATCTTATCTTATCTTATCTTATCTTATCTTATCTTATCTTATCTTATCTTACCCTGTCTTACCTTGTCTTACCTTATCTTATCTTATCTTATCTTAGCTTATCTTATCTTATCACTTACCATACTGACACAGATGACCATAGAAATTTGGTCTGCAAGAGCACCGATAGGGGGAGACACATGTTCCTCCATTTAGACATTCAGGGGAACACATTGCTGTAAAAATAATAATAAAAATAAAATAAATAAATGGATGTATTACTTAAATAATCTACACAAATAATTCTATTAAAATTAAGATTGAAACATTAATTATGAAAATGTTTTAAGCGAAATTATATTATTGCTTACGTGTTGCGCAATCGCTTCCTCTAAACCCAGGAGGACAATAACAGACTTCCGGAGACACACAGACGCCGCCATTTTGGCAGCCATTGCTGCAGATAGCTGAAATTAGAATAGAGTTTGAAATAACGCAATAGTAATTTATGCAGCTAACCATATAGCATTGAATATTAAACACTTTGATCAATTATTTATCATGCAAGTGGAATATATTTGACTAAGAAGTTATTTATACACAGGCAGCTGGGTGGTCGAGTGGTAAAAACATTCCAAATTGAAATTATTTTCTTAACATTCCAAATTAAACCTGGTTTTCAAAACAACACATCATCTTCAACTAATGACAATACGATATCTTTCAGTCATCATTTAAGGCTTTTTTATACTTTAAGTTGCAATATTGATGTGAAACGTCATCGAGGAGGAGCCCTCGACAGCGACTCTTAATTAGTCTTAGAGGGACCCTCCTAAAAAATAATTCTGAGTTCTAAGTTGGATGGCTGTTTCATCCTTCATCTCATTGCCATGATCCCTGCCTGTCCTAATAAGCCCATCAGGTGCAGGAATGCAGGACGTAAAGCCCTACTCCACCCTCCCACCACCTATACGAGTTGTGCTATGAATATTTAACAGTTTTACGAAACAAATTTCAACAAAATCAACTATTAATGTTTGGATTATGTTAATTGTGTAAAGCAGTTTGAAGCTGTTTAGATCCAGGTTTTCCTTATGGACTGTGTAACTGTTACGAGAATTACATTTATTAGTTATTGAATTATTAATTATTGATCTACCAGAATTCAGCGACTACTTATTTATTCGAAATTCAGTAAAAGGATCAATTTGGTAAGCGTATTTCATAAATTATCAATAAGTTTTATTGCACATGTTTGCTTTTATTGTTATTAATATTTTATTCAATAATCATTGCGGAACAATTTTACATCAGTCTATTGACCCACACAGTAGACTGTGTTACCTATTGAACATATTTTGAAATTAAATATTAACAATGCACATCAAAAAACTTGTACAGATTAATACAATCTTGTTTGCGAATTATTGAAATTAAAAGAGTAAAGTGCATTCAATGGAAATTTCAATGAAAAACTTAACCGAGAGTAAAATAATGAAATGCAAAATAATACAAAATATTTATTATCATCATGTCACTCATTATGAATAACTTTCATCTTGATGTCATTCAGTCACAGGAGATGTTAAACCGGATGTGCCTTGTACTCGGTGTCTATGCTGAGGCAAGTAAAAGACCCCACCCATTGGGAAAATGTGTACCGTGTGACTCCAAGCAGCCTTATCATTTCATCATTACGTCTGCCTGCACCTGGTCATATAACCCGACTAAGCTTCCGATCAGAAAAAAGTACATTAACAGTAAGTGGGCAGTAAAACTTACGAGTTTCGCAGTTCTTTCCCACGTATCCTGGTGGACAGCGACAAATTTCATCGATGACACAAGTCCCGCCATTTTGGCACCCTCCAGAACAGCGGGCTGAGTTGAAATGATATAAAAGGCATGTTACGGCCAATGGAGAACATATTAGTCAAATTATAAGGAGCAATGATACATGCCCTTGAATTTATCAACCCTCCCCCCCCCCCCATCCAAGCCGGGGCACAAAATGTTAAATATATTTGCATCCATCATGGCTTGCATTAAAATGTATTGGATTTAAAATTGTGGTTCTATTAATTTCAAATGTTCATCAATCAAGATCAGTCAGCGAAAGGTTGCCACTGCTCCTGCATTTTGTAGCTTTTCGTCTCTCTGTTCAGTCAGAGTTCAAAAAGGTCACCTGCTCTGTCAAGTCATGTGAAATGCCATGCAGCCCCGTTCTGAGTTTCATTCAAGAGCCCTGGCAACACTGGTGTGAATGGTTGCTAAAGCGCTTAATCTTGAAAGCATATGGTTGTTAGAGGGGTCATGTGACCCACAGGCACTGTTGTTATGGTGCCACCTGACCTTAGTGCATTTAGCCTCTTTGTGAAAGTGAAGTGATGGCGGCCATATTGGTAGCAAGCATGTGCTCACTTCAGCAGAAATTTAGAGGAAAAAGGAGGAAAAGTGTGCAAATAAAGAGTTGTAATGGTGACAGTTAATTAGAACCGAAGAATAGGAAAGAATGAGGTAGGCCACGGCACAATCGAGGCCCAAACAGCGGCGACCTTTGATGCACAAATTTGAGGTTATTCACTTATATATCGATTCTGTAGTATTTATTCCAATTTAAATTTATTCGATCCACGTTGGCCACACGTCGGTCTGATGTGGGTGATGCGATATATTAATATCTGGGAAATATTTATGATTTTGATTCATGAAAGTTAATTAGACTGATTAATAAATAATTACAGATTACCTAAATATCTAGGGACCAGTCCGTGAGTGCTTTAAAATAATTTACTCAAAATAAGATTAAAATAAACAGTTCGCAAACATTTTCAAGCTATGAATTCACAAATAAATTTATTATTCAATAATGTTTGTGTTTGACAATACTAATTCATTTGATAAATACTTTATTCGTTTGATGATATGAATTGACTTATACTCACGTTGGCAGTTCTTGTCCGAGTATCCATACGGACAGGCACATTTATTCGGTTTTACGCAGATTCCCCCGTTTTCGCACACAGGACTGCATTGAACTGAATAGATACATAATGCAGTGTAATGTAAATATTAAATATGAAAATATAAATTAATATTGCTAATCCTCTATAACAAATAATTGTCAATAATATTTATCAAATATTGTTATCATATCATGAGATATGCCATCTTTGATAATGTTATTAAAATTATTTGTTGTATAGGATAAGCCATAATAATTTATTTATACCAGTTTTAGGCCTCCTTTTTGGCAGGGCGTGGTTAATACTTTCGGTGACGACCTCAAACCTAGCCTGGCAGCAGTCCTTTCATTTTTGGTTGTACTGTATTTTGCAGGAGGCTGATAAATATTTTGTTTGGACAATAGATATCTACATGTGCCCACAATCGCCATTTCACATCATACAAAATGAACAATTGGGTTTTTATCGGTGATGACTAAGCAGAAGTTGGAATTGCTTATTCATTGCATGAAAATGATGATTATGGAAAAATAAAAGTGTCTCAAGTTTGGCAATAGTGTGTGCACTCATTATTTTTCAGTATAGAACAGATTGAATTGGGAAAGATGGCTGTAAAACTGTGTGCACATAGAATACCACGAAAAATACAAGCTCAGCTGCTTGGCTCTCATTCTGCAAACTTGGAGGCACATGAGGGACCTGCTTGTAATCATAATACAGCTAACTGTTAAACAAAATATATATATATAAATATATACCCATTGTTATAGAAAGAGTAAATGGCATTTCCCTGATAAAGTTTCTTAAATGTAAATATTTTTGAATTACATTTTGAGACAGATATCGACTACATGTCAGTTATCATTTTACAAAAAAAATTACGCTCAAGTTTAAGTCTATGTATAAAATTATTAATTATTTTAACTTAATTTCAGGCCAAAATGAACAGGTATTATTTAAACCCACCGTCTTGACAAACGTTGCCCAGGTAACCGGCTCGGCAAATGCAGAAATTCGGAGAGGCACATTTTCCCCCGTTCTGGCACTTCGGTTGACAAATCGCTGAAATAAATATCATAATAATAAAAATGGCAATTAAGAAAAATATATATAGATAACTTGTGCTTTCCTGTTACCAATGACAACTATTTCCATGGCAACCAATTGATGAAAATATGAACTTATTTTTTTCTCAACTTTATCTCATTAGCAGCTTTTCGAGGTGCTTAACAAGGCTGTGAAAAAAAGAAGAATTTTGAAAAATAAAAAATAAAACCTTTGTGACATCGTCTTCCTTGGTAACCTGGTGGGCATTGGCAACGACCGGATGTGACGTCACATTTACCCTGATTCAAACAAGCTCGTCTGCATTTGCCTGAAACAAGATAAGATAAGATAAGATAAGATAAGATAAGATAAGATAAGATAAGATAAGATAAGATAAGATAAAATAACATAAGTTAGATACGATAAGATAAGTTAGAAAATATGAGATAGGATAAGATAAGATAAGATAAGATAAGATAAGATAAGATAAGATAAGATAAGATAAGATAAGCAGAAGATAAGATAAGCAGAAGATAAGACGAGACGAGACGAGATACGATAAGATAAGTTAGATAAGATAAGATAAGATAAGATAAAATAAGATAAAATAACATAAGTTAGATACGATAAGATAAGTTAGAAAATATGAGATAGGATAAGATAAGATAAGATAAGATAAGATAAGATAAGATAAGATAAGATCAGATAAGATCAGATAAGCAGAAGATAAGATAACATAAGATAACATAAGTTAAGATAAGAGAAGATAGGATAAGATCAGATAAGATATATAAGAAGATAAAATTTAAGATCTGTGGTTTTAAATACGAAAGAGTTTTGCTTTAATTTACTAATTACCAGGACATTTAGAAACCTGACACATTCTAGTTTCTGATCTTTTCTGAAGGGCTACAGCACACAGGGCAGCCAGATGCCCGGATGAACAAACTGCCCTCCTTCGTTGCACTCCTTTCCCACAGGTGGCGCTGCATCTCGACCATTCTGACCAAGTGACCTCTGGCGGAAATGAAAAATATAAAAATAAATAAAATGTCTTTGAAATTATATAATGAAACTTCATTACAATGTCATCTATTTTAATATTTAAAATACTTAATTTGTTAAGTAATTTTTGCTTGGATTTAGTCGATAAAACAACTTATCTGATCGTAAAGTTCTTTTTTCATTGCACTTAATTTTCTTCGTTTGACCATACAGATGAGTAATGTCAGCTAATTATCTGCTTGAATACTAGAATCACCATTATTCAACTATTTATTGGATAAAACTTCAAAAAGATATTGCCTGTGTTTTGCTAACTCACTTACCATCAGATGGCGACACTGTTGACTGGGTTACCATGGGAATGGGTATGTTGGAAGTTGTCCTAACTTCGAATAAGGTGTCAATCTATAACAAAAAAAAAAATATTTAAGGACAAAATTAATTAAAATAATATTCAAGTCTGATATATTGAATATAATTTCAAACAAGAAAATGTATATATTTTAGAAATACATAAGAGAGCAAAATATGACTCAAATGAGGTGGGGGGGGGCAGAACTCCCCTCCCCCCCCCCCCCAACTTTTTACCTGAGGCTTGACATCCACACTGCAATGTTGCGCAGCCCCTGAAGGGTCCGAAATTATTGAAACTTGTTCTGCTAAACCCTGAAAAAAAAAAAATATTAATAATAACATAAATAAAATCATGAATTATTATTATTCACTTGTACAATGAACACAAAATGCATTTTTCCAAGTTTATTTCATCCCAGGCAAGTAAAACACCCCACTCATGCGGTAAGTACGTAAAATGTGTGGACTCCAAGCAGGCTTATCATCTCATCATTATGTCTGCCTATGGCAGCTGGTCATACAAGCTGACTAAGCTTCAGACCCAGTAGCATTGAGACGTTGATATTTAAATTAAAAAAAAAATGTTTTTAATGAAACTTACCCTGAAGTTATTTAATTTTGGAGGTAGACTCATGGAAATATGGGCTTTTGGGGGGAATGAAAATTGAGTATTTTCAGTCACAGGTTCATTGTAAATAATTTCACAGTCATTCCATATAGTCAGGACTTTTTCAGTCACGCTCAAAGACACAGTGTGCCATTTTTCGTCCGCCATGTTGGATTCTAACTCCAGTGACGCCATCTCTTGGAAAGTGGACGCATCGTCTGTCAGGTGATCAAATGAGATTCCAATAATATGACCTAACCTTACGCTAAAATGAACATTATTTTTGTCGTCCGTCAGAATAAAAACATATCCTTTCGAATTATTGTCCATTTTGACCGAAATTAGAATGCTAAATTCCACTGGAAATAATCCTTGAAATAGTTCGTCTGCTGGGATTCTCCGAGTGACGTCATCACGTATGGGAAATCCCCTACTGCTGCTGCCCTCTGGTGAGCCTGTGTCATTGGTATTCGAAGGAATATTCCATGCTTTTAGCAAATCGGTTGCGTCTGAAAATTAAATAAAATGAATAAATAAATAGATGAACAGAATTTGAAAAAAAATTAAAAAAAGAAAAAGAATAAAAACCAATAATAATCTTGTTCCGCACATTAATCCAAAACGGTGTTCGAAGATGAAAATTGGCCGTCCCTTGTACTAGGTACCTATGCTGAGGGAAGTAAAAGACCCCACCAATGGGGTAAATGTCTATCATGTCATGGACTTAAATAATATCATTCAACTCTTATGAGGGGCAACAACTTGTCTTAGAGAACACTAAAATATTCCCCTCCCCCTTTTACTTAAAAAAAAAAGAAAAAAAAGAAGAATATCATAAATTATTTATAAATTGTATTACCATAACAAGAAATATAATTGCAATCCCTTGTTTGTATCACTCCGCCATCACAGCCTGAGCACACCCTAGTCCTTCTTTGAATTCCTCCGCCACAGGTGGCGCTGCACTGAGACCATTCACCCCAAGAGGGCCAACCTAGTAAGAGAAATAAAATCATAATTTTATAATATTAATATTCAAAATTCATTGCTATTATTATATGTTTATGAGAAGTTTATAGAAATATGAAAGAATTTGGGCCAAATATTTAGATAATCTTAATAAAGAGGTGGTCTTATTAAAGGGGTGATCTTATTAAGGGGGTGATCTTAATAGTGAGGTGGTCTTAAGAATGATGATTTAAATTGAGATATATACTAACAAGTATTAGGCCTACTGAAATTTTGACAAAACATTTCACTAAAAAGTTACTTTTATAAATAAGTAATAAAAAATTGTTAGTTTAAAGCAAAATTAGAGCAAAAATATGGCTTATTTTACATTAAAATATTTAATTATTGACATAGATAATCCCTGTATTTACTTGGAAATAATTATTATTCTATTAAGCAAAAATACTAATATATTATTACTAATAATGTTTTATTTGAAGTGACATTTCAATTTGCTTTTAGTCTTTTATTTTATTTTATTTTTTAAAGAAATGCTACCACAGTGGTTTTTGTGGCTAAAAACCCCTAAACCGTTTTCCAAAAACCTTTTAACACCCCCCAACCACTGTGTACATTTGATCTAAAGGGTAAATTAGGATCAGGTGGGGGCCACTTGACCCTTGTACAAACACAGGGCTCGAAGTGCATTAACCCCACCCGGTCAATTTACCCCACGCTCCCCCCCCCCCCTACTTATTGGCTAAGGTCAGAGGTCACTATGGTACATCTGTTTCAATAATTAGTTTTTTTTATAATTAAGATTATTCTGTATGATAAAACATGAGACAGTTTCATTGCAGGTCCTGGGTTCGAATACAGGCCTGGGCACTCTTCATGAGCTACATCTCAGCAGCTGCATGATGTTGTTAGCATGAGATGTTAAATCGGAGGTGCCTTGTACTCGGTGTCTATGCTGAGGCAATTAAAAGACCCCACCCATGGGGTGAATGTGTAACATGGTTTGGACTGCAAGCAGCCTTATCATTTCATCATTACGTCCGCCTGCAGCTGGTCATATAAGCTGATTTAGCTAGACCAGGAGCACTGATAATGAAGTGGTCTTAACAGTGAGGTGGTCTTAATAATGAAGTCTTTTTAATATTGGCTCCCCTGTGTGATTTATTTTCCTTTAGAGCAGACGTGCTAAAAACATTAAAAAAAACACAAAACTTTAAAAAGGTATTTTGTGAATATGCACGTGTTAATTGATTTAATTGCATAAGCATTTCCTAATTGCTAGTTGCTCAAACTAGAAATTAAAGTCTTGAAAAAGAATGAACTTGAAAATTGCAATTTCACTTGAAATTTCTAAAATTGCGGTGGTAACCTTATTTTTCATTACGGTTATTTTGCAAATTAAAAACGAGTGCATTGTGAATGTACCATAAACATAATTTGGATTCTACCACATTTAAATATCTAAGTTGCAACTAAATGCATTTAGATAAGTCAAAAACTGACTGACTGGCTGACTGAATGAATAACTAACTAGTCGACGTGCTGGCTGCCTGACTGACTGACTGACTGACCGACTAGTTGACTGCCTGACGGACTAGCTGACTGACTGATTGCCTGACTGACTAGCTGACTGCCTGACTGACTAACTGACTGCCTGACTGACTGACTGACTGCCTGACTGCCTGACTGACTGACTGCCTGACTGATTGCCTGACTAGCTTACTGACTGCCTGACTGCCTGACTGACTGACTGCCTGACTGATTGCCTGACTAGCTTACTGACTGACTGACTGACTGACTGACTGACTGACTGACTGACTGACTGACAACAGTCCATGCGTTCAAAACACACAATGATACGTTTTTCCATGCATAATCTTGAACTTGAATGCAATCCTGCCATTTTAAGACATTCAAATGACGTTCAAATGACCTTAGGATGACCTTAGGATGACCTTAGGATGAGGGAAACAGAATTCTTATGAGGTATTATCATTTTCTGATGGACTCGGTATCAAATCACTGTGTAGAATGACTCGAAGTCACAGATGGCCAGAGTAGTATATTGTTAATATCAGCAGGGGGCCATCTTCAATTCCACTTAGCTCTACTTGATTTTGGCTCAAATTTCCATCCCCCTAATTTTCCCGGCGTCCTTTGCACCTCTCATTGTTCCATTGTGTCAGAGCGCCACCTATAAAGACCTGTTTTGGAGCTCGTTTTTCGACTTTCAAAGAGTTCTCACTCTCCAAACTGTCAAAACTGAAGAAAATCTGCAAAAATACTGTAACCTTACCCAGGCAAGTCCAAAAAAGGTAATGTAGCTATTTCTAAGCATTTTTTAAATCCATTCCGAGCCAACACAAACTTAATGGCAATATTATGCTGCTCTTTTTAGATATCTGAGACATGTCTTTTTTTTTTCTTTCTTTTTTTCTTTTTTTACAGATCTTATATCTTATTTTGTTCATTAATAACACGAAGGGTGGTCCCTATTTCATCTGAGAAAATAGCTCTATGTAGAATTATTCAATTACCGTTCCCGAATTGGATATATTGTATTGTAGCGTAGTGTAATCTAATGTATTGTATTGTGATGTATTGTATTGTATTGTATTGTAATTTAATGTATTGTATTGTGATTTATTGTATTGTATTGTAATTTAATGTATTGTATTGTGATTTATTGTATTGTATGGTAATTTATAGTATTGTATTGTGATTTATTGTATTGTATTGTATTGTAATTTAATGTATTGTATTGTGATTTATTGTATTGTATTGTAATTTAATGTATTGTATTGTGATTTATTGTATTGTATTGTAATTTAATGTATTGTATTGTGATTTATTGTATTGTATTGTATTGTAATTTAATGTATTGTATCGTAATTTAATATAAAGTATTGTATTGTATCGTAATTTAATATAATGTATTGTATTGTATTGTATTGTATTGTATTGTATATTGTATTGTAGTGTTTATTGCATTTTATTGTATATTATATTGTATTGTATTTTTTCAATGCCAAAAATGGTCTGAAGTTTAACCAGCTTATATGACCAGCCGCAGGCAGACGTAATGATGAGATGATGAGACTGCTTGGGGTCCGCACCGATCGTCTCTAAATAACTGCTTTTACATTGGTCAAAAAGATCATCAGTGTACGTTACCATGGCAACTAAAATTCCTGCAATACATTTAAAAATATATATTTAATTTATAATGGTACATTCGGAATAGAGTCTGAGATATGTTCTTACAACTTTTGACAGTAAAGGGCTACGGTGAATTTCGATATGAAGTTTAATTTCTAAAGGGATTGGTTAGTTAATGGTTACCATGGTAACTCAATCTCTGTTGTCCTTAGTAACCAAAGGGATGTGAAGCGCCACCCAGTGAGAAACTGTCACACTAGTTTCACACCAATATTTAATGTCAGTGATTGTTCATTTGGGGGGTCTTTGTGGGGATATATAGTTCTCCTAGGGGGCGCTGCAGTTGAATAGGGGTTCGGGACAATACCCCACAGGTGATAGGCTTGTACCTAGAGGGCGCTTTGGAGGGGGGTCCTATGAGAGGGCTATATTGTACAAAAAAAGTGGAAAATTTATTATAAATGAAAAAAAAGTTCAGTATCAGATACGAGAAATTGAGCAAAAAATTAATGAATTCTTAATAAGAATTTATATAACTGCTAATTCATAATTTCATTTAGCCATCTCTATTATATTACCAAAGCACATGGAAAATTTCCTAAAGTAAACGGTTGGGCAAAATCGAAAACTTTTTTGACATTTTTGCTAACTTTTTTAAAAACACTTTGACTTAATTTTAGACATTTTGTATGGGGGCTTAACAGTGAGGTGGTCTTAATAGTGAGGTGGTCTTAATAGTGAGGTGGTCTTAACAGTGAGATGGTCTTAATAGTCAGGTTGTCTTAATAGTGAGATGGTCTTAATAGTGAGGTGGTCTTAATAGTGAGATAGTCTTAATAGTGAAGTGGTCTTAATAGTGAGATAGTCTTAATAGTAAGGTGGTCTTAATAGTAAGGTAGTCTTAATAGTGAAGTTGTCTTAATAGCGAGATGGTCTCAATAGTGAGGTGGTCTTAATAGTGAGGTGGTCTTAATAGTGAGATGGTCTTAGTAGTGAAGTGGTCTTAATAGTTAGATGGTCTTAATAGTGAGATAGTCTTAATAGTAAGGTGGTCTTAATAGTAAGGTAGTCTTAATAGTGAGATAGTCTTAATAGTAAGGTGGTCTTAATAGTGAGGTGGTCTTAATAGTGAGGTGGTCTTAATAGTGAGGTGGTCTTAATAGTGAGATGGTCTTAATAGTGAGGTGGTCTTAATAGTGAGATGGTCTTAATAGTGAGGTGGTCTTAATAGTGAGGTGGTCTTAATAGTGAGGTGGTCTTAATAGTGAGGTGGTCTTAATAGTGAGATGGTCTTAATAGTGAGGTGGTCTTAATAGTGAGGTGGTCTTAATAGTGAGGTGGTCTTAATAGTGAGGTGGTCTTAATAGTAAGGTGGTCTTAATAGTAAGGTAGTCTTAATAGTGAGATAGTCTTAATAGTAAGGTGGTCTTAATAGTGAGATAGTCTTAATAGTAAGGTGGTCTTAATAGTGAGGTGGTCTTAATAGTGAGGTGGTCTTAATAGTGAGGTGGTCTTAATAGTGAGATGGTCTTAATAGTGAGGTGGTCTTAATAGTGAGATGGTCTTAATAGTGAGGTGGTCTTAATAGTGAGGTGGTCTTAATAGTGAGGTGGTCTTAATAGTGAGGTGGTCTTAATAGTGAGGTGGTCTTGATATTGAGATGGTCTAAATAGTAAGGTGGTCTTAATAGTCAGGTTGTCTTAATAGTGAGGTGGTCTTAATAGTGAGATAGTCTTAACAGTGAGGTGGTCTTAATAGTGAGGTGGTCTTAATAGTGAGGAGCTTTTATTAACCACTATAGTTAAACTGATATTTTTCACACATTTCCTCTCTGTGTATGACAATCCATCTTCATGACATTTTATCTATATCCTAATTGACTTAGATGCATGCATGGCCATCTTTGCATGTAATGTTCATTATTATTGCATGTCAGAAACATTTTAAATCCAATTTCCAAGTCTAAGAACATGCAATCTTTCCTTGGAGATCTAAACTTCAATTCAAAAACTTCGGTGTCTTAAAGAAATTTTGATAAAGATCTCAGATCACAGATAGCGTTAAGGTGTCAGCTAGTCAGGAAAGGTGTTAAAAATATCGCCACAAATGCCCTAGGCTGTAAGATAGTAACTTCAGATAGTAAATTTGCCACTAACTCATGCATTTATTAGTTAATTGAGCCATTTCACAGACAGATATGTCTTTGTAGGAATGAGACCTTAGGGTACTTTCCATATAGCTTTGGGTAAGGTTAAATGTTCCAAAATTGAGGTATTTATGTTTTAGTGTTTTTTGTTTTCATTTTTTAGACTCATACTGAAGATATATTATTTCTAGTTCGTAAGGCAAAAATTTATAAATATGAAAGTGTATTTAATATGATTTTTTTTTGTCTAAGATAATAAACAATTTCACTGTTTGTATAATAACTGACTAGCTAAAATTATATCTGACTAATAAATTAGTCAAATTTAGCCATGAAATGTATTTGACTCTAGTCATTACGCTATTCATTACAAACATAGATTTGACTAACTGAAATTGTAGATAAACTGACAAACCAATTAGTCAAAATGGTTTTGATAGTCAGTCAATGTTTTTATATCTATTTTCAAACTGACTAAAGCTTGTCAGTCATTCTAGAAGCTGTTTATAAATAAAGATTTATATATAAAAAAAAATTATATTTAAGTGAACTATATACCTATGCATTTCAGTAAAATTCTGAATTTTCCCAAGCACCAGATTTTTGCCAAATCTCACAATTTACCCCTCAAGATTCGAGAAAGCCCCTCACACCCTAAGGGTACAATTACTTGACAAAATGAGGGGTATCAGAGTTAACCCCGTAAATTACACCCCATTCTCCTATAATTTGCTCGGAGGTTTCGTTTGTCAAAGTTCACAAATTTCTAGCAATTGAAAAGCTGTAAGAAATTCAAGTCCAGAATTTAAAAGTTGAAGAAGTCATAGAAGTGAATAAGTCATAGAAGTGAATAAGTCATAGAAGTGAATAAGTCATAGAAGTGAATAAGTCATAGCAGTGAATACATTGTGTTTATAAGCTTCGTTTGATTTGGGAAAATATATATTCTGTGCAATCCAAAAATTGTTAATTTGTAAATATTTATTTAAATCAGTAATGTTTGTTTTATTTACTTTCTTACTTACTTACCTACTTACTTACTTACTGTCTTACTGACTGACTTACTTACTGGCTTACTTTCTTACTTACTTACTTGCTTACCACTTACTTACTTACTTACTTATAACTTACTTACTTAATTACTTACTAACTTACGAACTTACTTACTAACTTACTTACTTACTTATTTTCTAACCTGCTGACTGACTTACTTACTGACTGCTTACTGACTTACTTACTTAATTACTTACTTATTTACTTACTTACTTACTTATTTATTTGCTTACTTACTTATTTATTTTCTAACTTACTTACTTACTTACTATCTTACTGACTTACTTACTATCTTACTACTGACTTACTTACTGACTGCTTACTGACTGCTTACTGACTTACCAAATTACTTACCAAATTACTTACTTATTTACTTACTTACTTATTTAGTTATTGACTTACTTACCTACTTACTTATTTACTTTCTTACTAACTCACTTACTTTATAGCTTACTAACTTACTTATTTTCTAACTTAATAACTTACTTAACTTACTTACTTACTTACTTACTTACTTACTTACTTACTTACTTACTTACTTACTTACTTACTTACTTACTTACTAGAGAACATAGAAAGATTAACAAGACAAAATATTACCCCCAAAAAAAAATTGGTAAGGTAAATTAATTGTAGTTAATTTATCCATGAAATTATAAAATATAAAAATATTCTAAAAATAAATTTAAAAAAACCAGCGAAAATGTCTAAATGAAATTGGGTCGAAACATCTAAGTTTAAAATGACTGAAAAGGTAGCTGTGTGTGTACATTTTACCGAATTAAACAAATTCCTAATGTCTGGTGCTAAACATATATTAAGCTAAACTCATGCTGGGTTAAACTTCACGGTTAATCATGGAATGGAGTCAGTAATTTGGCCGTTTGAGTTCCACACAAAATACTTGATGCGGTCAATTAGACTTGCAAAATAGAATGACATTTTGTGCTCGCCAGGGAGCCCAATGCATAAAAGTCTGTTGTTTAAATTAGGTGATTTTTTTTCAGCGACCCAGACTTAAATTTAGGTTAATATCAGTTGCATAAGTATTATATATTTGTAGAGTAAATATATAAATAAAGAAATAATACAAAGTTCTTGATTAGTATTCCTGACGTAATTTGATATTGGTATCTACCTGTCTACCTATCTATCAATCTAGCTATCTATCTAGCTTCTATATATATATCTATCCATCTATTTATCTATATATCTATATATCTATCGGTCTGTCTATCAATATATCTATCTATCTATTTATCTATTTATCTATTTATCTATCTATCTATCTATCTATCTATTTATCTACCTGTCTATCTATTTATCTACCTATCAATATATGTATCTATATCTATTTATTTATCTATCTATCTTATCTATCTTATCTATCTTATCTATCTATCTATCTATCTAACCACCTATCTGTCTACCTATTTATCTATCTGTCTATCTATCAATCTATATATCTATTTTATCTATCTATTTGTCTATCTATCTATCTACCTATTTATCTATCTTATCTATCTTTTCTATATATCTATTTATCCATCTATCTGTCTATCTATCTATCTATCTCTCTTTCTATCTTATTCTATCTATTATTTTAATAACTATAGCACTGTTCCAGACTTTTTTCCGAGGTGAGGTCTGTTGGCGACAGGAGTTCACCTGTGAGGCGCCCAGACTGGGGATCACCATATCACCTGGGTAAATGGATATGGACATGTTTATAACATTTTTCGCGAATTATACGATAATGTTGCGTATCATGTAAACAAACAGTGCCTCTCAACTTACGCACTTTCATCTTGGACCCCCTAGAATCCGCTGGGGTGGAGGCCTACCGGGGTAAAGGGTGAAAAACAATCCCCACTAAAGAGGGCAGTCAGATCCCATGTCCCAGCCCTGGCATCAGCTCTAGGCAATTATGATGCAGGTGCCAAAAAAATAAGTTATTTTTTTTTAGCATTTTTGGCATTTCATAAAGATTTTATTTCATTCTATTCTATGATAATTCATTGAAAATCTTTTTTTTTATAGATAGATAGATAGATTAATAGATCGACTGATAGATAGACAGACAGATAGATAGACAGATAGATAGATAGACAGATAGATAGATAGATAGATAGATAGATAGATAGATAGATAGATAGATAGAAATAGCTAATAGATAGATAGTTAGATAGATTAGATAGATTGGATAGATAGATAGATTAGATAGATTGGATAGATAGATAGATAGATAGATAAACAGATAGATATATAGATATATAGATAGATAGATAAACAGATAGATATATAGATATATAGATAGATATATAGTTAGTAGATAGATAGATGGATAAACAGATAGATATATAGATAGATATATGGATAGATAGATAGGTAGATAGATAGATAGATAGTTACATAGATTAGATAGATTAGATAGATCGATAGATAGATAGAAGGATGAACAGACAAAAAATAGATATATAGATAGTTAGATAGATACATGAAGAAGACCAGACAAGACAGGACAAGACAGGACATCATAAGATAAGATAAGATAAGATAAGATAAGATATAAGATAGGACAAGACAAGACAATACAAGATAAGATAAGATAAAGCCCTCAATCCAAATTGTAAGCCTCTTTGCACAATCACTTTTGTATCTTACCCTAGACAGGGGAATTAACCCCGGAGTGTAACATGTTGGATGCAATTTGTTGGGGGGTTGCTAAAGACATTATGAAAACAAAAGATCAGAGGGTGTGGGGTGTGGATCCCATCAGAGGAAACGGAAACAGCTGAGAAGACAGTTCCTGTGATAATACATCTGGTTCCGCTCCACGTGCACAATGCCTCACTTCACCTCCCAGGTTGAAGAGTTCCACTAGGGGGGGGGGGGGGGAGGGGTATTGTATTGTATTGGATAGGGCTAAACAATATAGTATTGAATTAGGCATGGAATTATATTGGACAGCAAAAACTATGTTTTGGGTTAGTATCCATGCATTTCAAAAATACCTGTTGTGCAGATATATATATATATATATTATATTTGTAGAAGTAATTATCAAAATAAAGCTGATTATTAATTTTTGGTTATTTGCATGGATCCCAAAATAATTTTAATTTTCTTAAATCGCAGCAATATTTTATAGTTTTTATTACTAGACATAATATTATATCTATATTTCAAATTTGTGTACCCTTATAAGTTATACAATTATTAACTAAATTTTTTTCAATGAAATAAATCCTTCATATAAGTTGTTGAAATGTCAACAAATTTACAAATTAGCGTAAATAATAATTGCAAAATAATAAACATAATTTAATATCTTCAAAATTTTGTGATTATTCGTGTAAATTTATAATCATATACATTTCTCTTATTTAAAGTACTATAATCATTACGTTTTTAGTTTGATGTCAAATAAACAATCTTTTTTAAATTTCCGGGCTACCCAGGCCTGTATTCGAGTAATTACGGCATGGAATTACCAGCCAGCTGGAATCCATCTTGCACCAGACTGTTTCCATTGTCTGTGTGGGTTGAATTTGGTTGGGGGTAAATTCGGGTTTTTTGTCAGTGATGGGGCTAATACAGAAGTACTCCAATCACCCCCAGAGGCTAAACTGCATTACTTATTGACCCCAGCAGATATTAACCCTTTATTTACCCCTTATTTACCCCATAATTTCGCGTTGTTAAATCATCGGGGTGCTCACCTCTTTTGTGTTGGAATTGCAGTTAAATTTACTGCTCAATGGGGGTCAAGTTATACCGTGTGAAATCCTGATTTAGCAATTAAAGAATATACAGTAAGACCCAAAAGTATGGTCACTCTGTGGAAGTATTTTAAAATGGCTACCAACCAAATAATGAATATGAAATAATTCCTTAATCACCAATGCTTGTGTATTGCCAATATATTGTTTCATTTTATAATATTGACTTAATGCAAGTTATTGGGAATTATATAATTACAATAATTCAATCATTGTTTCAGAATTTCTGCAAACTCACTGCTAAAACGAGTTTTTTAACTGAACTTTTCAGCATTTCCTACTGAGTTGATAAAAGGTTTGTGGCGTCTAGATTTAGTTAGTCATTCCATAGCAATTGTAGACGAAATTATTAATAGATAATATTATTCATCAAATTGGCTAACTCTGTCAAAATATCATTTCAGTTTAGACATGACTATGGCTGACAACATTTGGATGGGCCTGGAGTTGACTATTTTGTTTGTCAAAATGTGACTATTAATGGGCCTATCAGTCATTTTATAAAAACTCAAAACTCAAAATGTAGGCACAATTGCTCCTCGATACCTTCGGAAACCGCCAAGCGAGAAAAATATATTAATTTAAATATTAATCACTTACCCGTGGCGTCCAGAGCGAGATCTTCTTTTTCGATGCTAAAATCTTCCGCCGCTCCGAAAATATCGTCATATTTGGCCGACAGACTATTTTGGTAGAGGGTCAAAAACAGCAAGTAAGTCTGTGCAGCATCCACGTCAGCGTAGCACATGACGCGATCGCCGAAATTGCTGACGTTGTACACGTTTCCGTAGTGACCTTGACCCGGAAGTTGATTGATGACGTCACGACCCTTGATGACGTGTATGACGTAGAATTCGGCCACATAAGTGTTGGCGTCCGTTCGTTGCGTTTTGAATGTTCTTAAAACCCTGGCGCTCAAAATGACATCGGCCAATTTCGCCCGAGACTCTACGGAAACCGGCTGCCAGCCGTCTAGTAGTAATATGCAAGTCAAACAAGGCGAAATCTGCAGAAATATTAATAATAAAAATGAAATTATCCACCATTTGTGTGAGGTTTTCATGCAGCGTTTTGTGACGTCACAGCGGCGACGTTTTTCCTCACGTAGTGACGTCATGGTGGAGTTATGACGTTTGTCTTTGATGACGTCACAGTGTGAAGTGGATTGCGATTGGTCCATGTATTCCATTTTGGGACAGCATTTGCAAAATATCTTATGGTATTTTCCAGTTTTTCTCGAAACTTTTGCCATAATTTTTCAATCTTGTCATTGATGTTTTATTGTGATTTTTCACAAATTTCACTAACATAATATTATTGACGATTTAATAGTCAGTTCAAAGGCCCATAATTTCCTGTAAAAGCGAATAATCTTATAAATTAAGCTGCATGGATAACTAGAAAAATAAAAATAAATTTAAGACTTAAAATGGCTAAACCTATTATTCTCTTTATAAATAAAACGTAAATATATAAGAATTTTATATAATTAATAAATTGTATTTATCTTCAAAGAGTTTATATATATATATATATTACTAATATATAGTAATTATAAGGATATATATTGACTGTAACCAGTTATTTTTTATTGTTTAATTAGTCAAATAGTTTAAACACACAAAGTATAACTTTTTTAAAAGATATTAAAAGTTAGTAATTGTTATGTAACTGTTTTGACGGGCCATAATTGTAGAAGGGATGGCAGTCAGCCACAATAATTTGGCCAGCAATATTTTGGCTTGAGTTCTCCCTTAAAATGTTCTCCGTTATTATAGGAAATTATGATATTACTAAATAGCTGGAATTGAAATTTCTAGGCATAATTAATGTTTGGATTATTGTTTTAATGCATATTTTTTAAGAGCATTTTAAAGGCAAATTTATAACCTATAATATTGCATTTTAACATTTAGAAAAGTATCAGTTTTTTTTTCCTTTCGTTCTTTGAAATAGATAATCGTGCAATTTGATAAATCTTTAATTATCTTCATATACAAAATATCAAATATAGATTTTATTTTTTGACACAAGCATTGTTTAGAAAGGTTTAATCAATTTATAGAAAATAGCATTATTAATATAATAAATTTAATTAAGTTGGAAATTCCGCAATCATTATAATATATATATATATTTAAAAAGTAATATGAATCTTAAATATAATTTAAAATGTCATGAATATAGATTATATAAATGCTGTTAGTTTCTACAATAGATTTGGTAAAATATATGCTACTATATTCTGCATATTCTAACTTTTTTTTCTGGAACAAACTTCTTAAAAGTTAAGTTTGAGTTTTATTCTCAAAGTAGATCTAGTTTTATTTCTTCGCTATTATTCAAAAGCCAAAAGTCGGAACGACTAAACGTCAAAATGGCATTTTTTGTCCCTAAAATTGTGAAAATTTTCCTTCTGACATGCGAAGGTGTCAAGAAACGTTAGTATAATTTTCTTGACATGTTAAATTCGACATGAAGGAGTTTTGTCAATTTTCTCTAGATGTCACATTTAACGCGATAGCGTGTAGAAGTATTTCATGAAATATTTTGGGAGAAAACTGAGATTTCACTCTTATTTCTCTCACCAAAATATGGAATTAAATTTTGTGATTTTTCTTAAGATATAGTTATGATTAAATAAACTATACCTTAACAAAAATGATAAATTTCAACTTTTTCTTCAAATTTTGATAATAACACAAATTTAGTACAATTACAGTATTTTTGAAGTTCATATTTATATGTTAATAAATATATTATTCTTGATTACAAAATCTGCTTTTTTAAAAATAACTAATAACTTTAATTCTTTCTTAAACATATTGATTTAACAGTAAAATGCATTCGTAATAATCTTATTGACTTATGCAGATAGATACATTTAACTGGGAAATAAGTCCAAATGATCATTTTTATAATTAATATTTTCTGTAATATGATATTAAATATAATTATGCATTTAGTTTTCTTATTGAGAAAATTATTTTCAATTTGTATTTAATTTCCTACATTATTTTCCTAAATGCTTATATTGGGATAAATTGATAATATATATTATCTAATATAATATAAATATATTATACTAAACAATAGATTATGAAAATGATTAAGATGTTAACTTTAGTAAGTAAATTGCACCTTGAATGTAATTTAAGATATATTGCTTTCAAGTTAAAATTGAACTTAAATATGTACCTTAAAATATAACATTTCGGTAAGTTTGTAAATCCCAGTAAATGCCATTAAATGTTCAATTTTAATCCTTGATTTTCCATATTCCTAATTTTCATAATCCTAAATAAACTGAAATATAACGTTTCTCCCAAAAAAATCCATCTCTCCAGTCCAGAATTCTACAGACATCTGTTGAACATTTTCTGCAGGTAAATAGTTCTCCGTTCTACCACAGGGGTGTGGTGGCGCTGTGTGCTCATAGGGTGAACCTTTACCCCATTATTAAGAACATAGTAATTACCATTTAAATGGTCTTAATAGTGAGGTGGTATTAAAATTTGAAATTGAATAACTAAAGTTAATATATTTTTTGTTTTTTTACTGTTTTAAATCATTGAGAATAAATATTGATATAAATAATTTTAATGACAATTTTTACATTAAATGTTTGTTATAAATTATAGAATTTCATAAAATTAGCTATTTTTACATAATTTATAGTTGTCTTGATAATAATATTTCGTTTAGGTGAAAAAATGTATGGATAATAATTGAAAAAAAATATTTACAAGATTTTAGTCATTTAACAGTGTCTTTGACTAACAAATTAGTCACATTCATTTAACAAATTACACTAGTAGACAGACTTCTAGTCAATATTATGCAATGTGGATTATACTGAAACTGACTAATTCTTTAGTCAACAGCAGCAATTGGGATAGTCATTTTAACAATAGACAATAGTCTACAAAATAGTTAGTCACTCTGACTGAAATTCTAGCCAGTAATTATTTCTAATTTGGGATATTCAATTGAAATATAAAGTAATCCAAAAGAAATATCCTTTTTATTTATTTATCTTTTATTTATTTTTTGGTTTATTTATTAATTAATTAACTTTTTTGCATATTTTGCCACAAATGGCTTGGAGCAGCACAAAATGGCCAGAAATATTTGCAACAAATGGCTATAATGATCACAAAATGGCAAAAAATTATATCATTGCAAAGTAAGGAAAATTGAAGTTTATTTGTACACAGAGGGGTTTTTATGGGTTAGAAAATTGGGCTTTAACTTTTATATATATTTTGTGCTTCTCCATGACATATATATATATTTAAAACAAGAAAACATGTGGATGTTTATTTTGGAGTCATAGCAAGTTATTTCAGCACACACGAATATGGACAAATAGGGGAATGGGGGGGGGGGGGTCATCAAAACACATTTATAATATCTTTAATTTATACCCCTCAGTCAGTGGGGTGGGGGAGGACTATATCTCGGATTATTTTATGACTAGACAGTGTCGCCCTCTCGAGTTAATATGCTGAATTATGCTACTAAGATATACAGATAGATATATAGATATATAGATGGATAGATAGATAGATAGATAGATATATAGATAGATAGATAGATGGATAGAAAGATAGACAGATAAATGGTTAATGCTGTTCTGGGTCGCCGACTTTTACCCAATAAGTTAGGCTGTCCTTGACCTGAAATCATAAAATAAACAAAATTGATGAATAATGAATAATATTATATATAAAGTAGGGTATATATATATATATGGGTGGTATTTATCTGTAATTTTTTATTTTCTTAACAAAACATGACTATATGTTTTTAACTATTTGTGGAGTTGATAATTAATCCATCAATTATGACAATTCATACTTGTCCTCAGATAGATAGATAGACAGATAGACAGATAGACAGATAGACATACAGACAGATAGAGACATATGGATGAACAGATAGATAGATAGATAGATTATAAGATAGATAGATAGATAGATAGATAGATAGATATATAGATAGATAGATAGATAGATAGATAGATAGATGGATAGATAGACAGATAGACAGATAGACAGATAGAGAAATATGGATGAACAGACAGATAGATAGATAGATAGATTATAAGATAGATAGATAGATAGATAGATAGATAGATAAACTGATCAAATCAACTGGAAATGTACTGTGATCAATGCTCAGCAAGACCATTATTATGCACCAATCTATTAATGCATTTGTTATTATTTAACAAATAAATTATTTGCTCATTTTGGTTCTACCCCCCCCCCCCTCTTTATGTACACCCCCCCCCCCCCCAACCCCTTTTTATAATGTGATCCTAGTCCCTGAAGCGTGTCAAATTCGACAATAAATATGACAGCTCCTGTAGTATTTCACATGACTTGAGTTGTTATGCAGTGTTATGCAGTGTTATATGCTGCAAAATGGATGTAAATTTCATTTTCATTCAATTAGTTTTCTGTCTATGGATAACTAGAAGTCGACAATATTCTGTGAGTGTATTCTATTCTTATTTAATTTACGAGATATTTCCTATTTTTATTTTAAGAATTGAATTAATTATATTTTGTTTATTATTCTTTGTCCATTGATTTGTATTTAATCTAATTCTTTCATTAGTTCATTGGAAATTATTATAGGAAATTATTATATTAATTTCATATTCATATTTTCCATTATTTCAAAGAAGCATTGCATAGAATTATATGCATAAAAAATATCCCTATTTACTTGAAGAATAACGCATTTATGATTATTAAAATCACTAAATAATGGAAATTTTTTAATAGATAATATCAAAGCTGACACAAAAATATATTGAAAATGATTTATATTGGTATATTTTTGCATTGTTCAAAAAAGGGCAGGGCCATATGTTATTTGCCCAGAGCCCCTCCCAGTTAAACAAATAAAAATATAAAAATATTTCCATGCTGGAAATATCTCTCTTACTTGGTCATATCGTATTACTTGTTGGACTTTTTGACTAACTATGTAGTCATTTTGACTGTCTAGAATGACAGACTCATTTTGACTAATATTTTAGTCAGCCCTCTGTGAAATAATTAGTCAATTTCAGTTTGGTAAATATTAACTAATTGATAAAAAATGAGACATATTTTAAATAGGTTTGTCATTGTGACTACAGAAAAAAAACTGGAATTGACTAAAAGTGACGAAATTGTTCGTCATTCTATAAACACAAATAACCTGTCTAAAAAAACTTGCCACTCTTAATTTTTATTTATCTATTTATTTTATTAGCTTTATTTTATTGTCAAAGTGGAAATATATAATTATAATAAAAAAGCAAATATTGAATTATTTTATCATCATCATTATTGGTAGATTATAAATAAAGAAATATATATAATACTTTAATTGGAAAATCATTTAGAATAACCTTAGAATGTGCATTTAATAAATAATAACTCTGATTTAAATTTCAGTATCGGGTACCATTTGACACTCAGGAAGGCAAAGGCATCAATTTGTGTTTGAACATGTTTCCAAGGCACCAGTACGGGGCAACGGAAGGGCCCCACCCATTTGGTATAGCTATTTCACAAAACTGCATAGGCCCTGCTCAGACTATTAGAGGTATGTTGATATTATTTCTTTTGATTAGCCAATTAAATGTCTTCATTCATACCATGTGACTGTCCAGTATTTTGTGTATTGGATTGGAAAATGGTAAGGTTATATTGGACAGAAAATGTTATATTGAAAAAGGAAATTTTGTATTGAACATGAAAGTTGCATTGGGTAACAGTGAAGTTTATACATGAAAACAATAGGTTATGTTGGGCATACAAGTTATATTGGACACAAGAAGTTATATTGGCTGGAAATTAATCATGTAAAAGTTTGATATGAAAAGTAATATTGGACAAACAAATTTTATCTTAGTGGAAAATTTTATCCTAGTGGAAAATATAAAATTTTTGTGATGTTGGACACAAAAACATTATATTGGACAAGAAAAGTTATATATTGGATGCAAAATAGTCTGATATATAAATTCTGATTTAGAGTGTTTCAAAATAATTATTCTAGAATATTTCAAGCAGTTGGAAGACATCTCAACTTTGATACAAAATGTTAAAATTATGATCAATTGATTTATTTTACACACGATTATTTCTATATCCAAATTATCATTAATTAAAAAAATCAATTGCATTTTATTTTTCAGTTATAGTGTCAACCAGTCAGGACGAACTGATGGGTGTTTTTATCCAGGCCAGACTTGGTTCTTATTTTGATTGGGAAAATGTCGATCAAAAATCAATCGGTTTATTTTGTGAAGACGAACCAAACTTGGTTGAGATTAATTGCTTCAACAAGACTAGGGTGATTTATTTTTTATAGTTTTATTTCGTATTTATTTTAAAATTTGAAAATAAACAGTGGTAAAGTGAACTGATCTTAAAAGTTAAATGGTCTTAGAAGTGAAGTTGTCAAAACAAGGGTGATTTATTTTTATAGTTTTATTTCATATTTATTTTAAAATCTGAAAATAAACAGTAGTAAAGTGAACTGATTTTAAAAGTTAAATGGTCTTAGTAGTGAAGTTTTCTTAGCCTATTAGTGAAGTTTCCACTGTAAATAGTATTTATTTATGCTTAGGCTATTGATAAGTTAACAAGAATATTGATAAATAATTGCATTATATAAGTAATTCATATTTTAAGCTTTTAGAGAAGCATTTAAATCACAAAAAAGTTTATGTAAGTTCATCATAACATCAAAGTTCATTACTAAATCAGAGAAAAAGTGATAAATCGTGAATTTTGTAAATCATTATTAACAGTCATTATTTTGACATCAAAATTGCTCCAATAATTTCTGCATTTATGACTTATGTTTATGTTTTCATTTCAGAATGCTCTAGGGCACCAAGGATTAATAAGAAAAAGTGCAATATCTTTTCTCTGGACTGCTCCTGAAGATTTGGCAGAAAATGTTGCCATTGGGTGAGCTCAAATTAAATATTTGTTTAAAAACCTTTTTATAAGATAAATTACTTGATGATATTCTTTACCAATTTTAATGATTACATAAATCAGTCGATTTGACAGGTTAATTTAGCTTATTTTAAATTCCAGAGGTACCATGCTACTAAGCAGGAAGTTATTTTGGAGGAAAATCATTAAAGAACTGCCATTTTACTCAAATTGTCGCCAGCAACAAATTGGACCAGTTTGTGCAGACGAATCGACCGACATAACTTTCCTGGAAACGACAAAAACGCCAGATGTCACTGCAAGTCCACTAGATGGTGCTGCCCCTGGCGGATATGTCATGAAACACTGGAAAGAAATATTTTTCGCCGCTGTGGCGTTCTTATGTCTAGCAGTTGTGATAAAATTGTGTATGGCTTCATTTTACACATTAGGAGATAGCGGAGATGTGCTAAAAGAGGTGGATATAAAAGAAATGAGTGGTGAGGAATATCCGAAAAGAGATGAGCTAGAAAATGAGCAAATTACTGAAGCAGAAAATGAAAATTATGTCGAAAATAGATCAGTAAATGAAAATAATGCTACCATAGATAATGAAAATCAAGATAATACTACAACCAAAAAGAAATTGGGATTTTTAAGTAAATTGAAATTTAAGAGAAAGAAGAAAAACAAAGTTCCAGAAAATCCAGATGATTCAGAAATAAGAAATGAAAATGTTTATTCAGATCTACAAAATGATAATGAAGACTCCATTTCACTATCCGATGAGGGGGCAGAAATGGACAATATGTCCACTTTAAGCAGAGATACTCAAACTGTTATGTATTAATATTAATATATGAATAATTCATATATATATATATATGTGTAGTTATTCTTGTTTATACATGTATTATAATATTTTATAATATTTTTTTTTGCGATCCAGAAATTTATACTTTTTTTTTTAGTTTATGATACATTTATTGAATACTTCCTCGAAAGAGATCATTAAAGGAAAATGTATTTAATTTTGTAAATTAAAATAAAATGATAACAACTTGTTTGAGAAATCAGAATCATTACTTTTCTAAGGCAAGTATACATGTTGTACTCGCCACTGACAATTGTTGATTGAATCAGATGAGAAGATAATGTTTGGAGTCCACGCCATGTTACACATTAACCCCATAGGTGGGGTATTTTACTTGCCTCAGCATAGACACCGAGTACAAGGCACCTCCAATTTATCATCTCATGCTAACGACATCCAGCAGCTGCTGAGATGTAGCTCGTGAAGAGTGCCCAGGCCTGTATTCGAACCCTGGACCTTCAGAAGAATTGAATAATGTTTTCGACATCTTAACCACAAAATTATATTTTCTTTGCTTATAAGCTAGTTTTTGTAAAATATGCAAGTCCTGCTGCCAAAAAATAAAAAAAAATAAATAGAAAATACTTCACAATCATTCCCGCCTCAATTATTGCTCAGTTTATTGCAGTTAACCAACGGTCAGTACTGTGACGTCATCAAGTGACCAGTGTCCACATGGCAATTGTGATGTCATCACTCTTCATCAGCAACATCTCAGCTGCCAGGGAAGTCAGACAAGTCACCAGTCCCTTGTACTCAGTGTCTATGCTGAGGCAGATAAAACGTCCCCCCATGAGGTAAATGTGTCACATGGTGTGTCCTCTGTCTCTCTTGAGGATTATGTCTTCTGATACAAAATAAATAATAACTAAACTAATTTTTAACTCGTCCAGTTTTCAAGCATTTTTACAAAAACTAGAAAATAATATATAATTGTGTACACAAGATGTCGCCACTGTATCGGAACGTTCATTTGATCAAAATAATAACGAAACTATTTTTTTCATATTTTACATATTTATTACTATTTACACAAACACATATTGTGAGCTGCTCTGTCAGAACAGCACAATTTCATTAAAGCACGAAGTTACAGCAATAGGAGTTCAAAAGGAAAAATGACAACATTGCTTTAAAGTACAATTTCAACCATACTTTTCAAACAAACATTCACACTTTTGAGATTCTTGGAGCAGTCCTTTCTGCATCGTCTGTTGCGAGTTGGATTGATTTCCAACAAGTAAAATTGTGAGTTGTTATGACTAGAATAAAATGAAATGATAGCTAATGTTAACTTCGTGATCAGCAAGGATTGTTCATTAATTCTTTGACGTCAATCACAGGTAACACTGAAATGTTTACGAACAAAAAACATGATATGAAAATACACAAGATGTCGCCACTGTAGTGGAACGTTCAGTTGATCAACTTAACCAGTAGGTGGCTCCACTGTGGTTAAAATTGCCATTTTCGATGTTGAAATGAAGAAAATAAGTGTTGCTAGATCCATAAATACTGCACTTAATTGTTTTTTCAACTGCAGTTAGAAAATGTCTTAATTTCACGAACTCACCGATCAGTCTGGGATAATGACGAAAGTCTAAATTTTTGCTTATTGGGACAATATGGCGTTTTGTGCATTCTCAACCTTTTATCCAATGAATTCTGGACAAACCACATCATTGTCAGTTCAATTGTCAACTTGAGAAGAATAGTCCATGTGTCCGAAATAAATGACACTTTTGATAATGTAATGTGATCAGTCACTCATCGATTTGTTTTGTGGAAATATTCCTGAAATTTACTCTATCTCTGAAATGAGTCATATGTTCAGGACAAAGTTCTGATAACAATTTATCATCCTGTTTTTTAACTAAATGGACTGCTTTTTTTACTTTTGTTCTTCTTTTTTTGACCCCCACTGGACACTTAATCCCCTGGCAACACCATATCTGTAGAACTAATTCCTTCCAGTGCTGTGATTTGCACAGTATCAGCTGACTCCAGTATTCTTCACAACATCCAGTATTATTCAAAGATCCAGTATTATTCAAAGATCCACTATTATTCAAAATATCCATTTGCTATGCTTAATAATATTCCAAAAGACAATTAAATGTCATTTTTTATGGCTGAATACTTTGCCTGCATTATGACAATATAATAATTTTCATTGCTGAGCATAATTTTGGATATTTTTGCAACACCCATTTTTGTCCCATACTTCTCATATATCTAAAATAACTTTTATCGTCCACTGAGTTAGCACAGGCTTTCAAATGTCCACCAGAAAGACAATAATTGATGTCACAGGATAGTCAGATATTGCGTAATGTTACATGACTTGTCACAGCTGGAACATTCCCAGGTGTGTATGCAGTAAATAAATAAATATTAATATTTTTAGTGAACTGCAATCAGCACATGTTGAATGTTATTGTGATATTTCCTTCTTTGCAACGTTTACACAAGTTGTGTAATAGTAGTTCTGCGTTGCAACATTGCAACATTTACATTTACAGGTGTAAATGTATTGCAGACGCTTTTAATGTAATGTTTCACTGCAACATTTACGCATCCTGTGTAAACAATGCTGCTGCAACACTCACTTAATGTACACAGTAGTTTCTTGCCTTGCAACATTTATGCATCGGAGTAATAGTCCTGCAACACACTAGCTTCGGCTGCATTGCAATTCCATTTTATCGAATTGCGTTTTCGCAACGTTTTTTGCAACATTTTTTGCAACATTTACACAATGGTCCATTTACAACAGTCCATCACATAACCTCCACCATCTTTCTCAGTTCATCCTATCCATATTTCTTCCCTATATTTCTTTCCTGTCGCTATATTTCTTCTTTTGAGGCGTAATATTTCTGTCTCACCCCACTCAGACCCTGGTGGCTAAGGAGGCATGAGGGATTGCTGGCTTCATTGACAAATCTGTGGGAAGGTCCCTGGGCAGATCCCGCTGAATATTCGACTGGTCCATTAGAAACGTGTTGGTCATGTTGCCCGTCAAGGCTTTCGGCGGTTGCTCCGGATGACTGTCGTCCACATCGATCAGGTTCTCTTCGTCGTCCTCTTCGCCGTTCTCCAAATCGACATCTTCGTCGCCGCCGTAGCTGTCGTTGTCCTTCGCGTCCATGACGGTGGGACCGGAAGTGACGCCGTCGACGTTCTCTTTCGACTGGATCGGAGTTGTCTTCTTGTCCTCGGACTTGGCTTGCTTGTCGTCGTTGTTCTTTGACTTGACCTCGCCCGGCCCCTTTTTACTCCTCTTCCATTTCATCCGTCTGTTCTGGAACCAGATTTTGACCTGAAACAGAAAAGATGAAAAAATTCAATATGTGGAATTGCAAATGTATGTTTCTGATAAACCATAGTCTACTTTCGAAATCAACATAATCATGATTCAGGATGAATTGATCGACTGATTGATCGACTGGTTGATTGATTGATTGTTGAGTGACTGACTGACTGACTGACGTGCTGACTGACTGACTGACTAACTGACTGATTGATTACATATTCTCATGATTCAGATGTTAAATTTTATTTTGTATGTATGTACCCACTTTATAATTAATACTAACTTACATTTAATGTTTATTTCATCATAAATTATTAATATTATTATTATCATTATTATTTTGTGAATTAATAAATAAGATTCTCACTAAATTGATAAACGAATAAACTGTAATTATTTACCAAATTGGCTCACGATGTATAAAGTCACTGTGATCTAAACACAATCTACTGACACATTAACTTCAGGGGCCATTTTTTGCCTTTGCAACTGCCAATTGCAACCTTGATCTGTTTGACCTAATTGCAATTGCCAAACCTTGACTCAGGGACTTCATTTAATCACAGCAAGCTCCAGTCAATTTCCTCCTGCTGAGGCGTAAATCTCTGAAAAGGGGGAGTGGCTGGTAAAACTGTTCCAATCAGGGTGACATTTTAAAACATGATTAGGCGACTAGTCACATTTGATTGGCTTCGATTAAAGCTGGTTGGAAGTATAGCTGACTGAAACAAAACCTGTATTTAGCGACCACCTAAAGGAATTGACAAATTTGATGTAAGGTTTTGATAAGACAAGTGCATGGTCCTTTAATACAGGGCTTGTTGTTTTCAACAGCCATCCAGGTGATGGTGGTGGATTAGGGCTTTACGTCCTGTATTTCTGCACCTGATGGGCTAATTAGGACAGGCAGGGACCACGGCAATGAGATGAAGGATGAAACAGCCATCCAACATAGGCTCGACCGGGAATTGAACCCGGTACCCAGTGGTTGGAAGCCCAGCGCGCTACCACTGAGCTAGGCCCCCACCCTCAATAGCCATCTAGATTAGATCAATTATCTAAAAATAAAAATGTACCTATATCATCTGTAATCTACACAAAGATGAAATTGATTAATTATTAAAATTTGGCTCTATATAATTGTATTTGAAGAGAATTTGAGGAATATCCTAAAATTGACTGTTTAATATATGTTTTGCCTTAAAACTCAACAGCATATTATTATGAGTACTGGTATTTATAATATAGGTCTTTCAACTGGCCTCTGAAGGCAGGTACATATTCAAAGATGGGATAAAAATGTTGCCACTGACTGCAAATAACAAGTGGCCTATTTAATAGAGGGTTAATTCAAAATAATGACATTTGGGATTTGCAAAAGGTCGCTAACAGCAGGTAGAATTCAACTATCTTAGCAACTGCACCATAGCTGCTACACCAGCCTAGCAGCTGACATTGCAGTATTGCAGTTAGTATCACCATCCTAGCACCAGTATTGCATTGCAGTTAGTATCACCCTCCTAGCACCAGTATTGCAGTCAGTATCGCCATCCTAGCACCAGTATGGCAGTCAGTATCACCATCCTAGCACCAGTATTGCAGTCAGTATCACCATCCTAGCACCAGTATTACAGTCAGTATCACCAGCCTAGCAGCACCAGTATTGCAGTCAGTATCACCAGCCTAGCAGCACCAGTATTGCAGTCAGTATCACCAGCCTAGCAGCACCAGTATTGCAGTTAGTATCACCATCCTAGCACCAGTATTGCAGTCAGTATCACCATCCTAGCACCAGTATTGCATTGTAGTTAGTATCATCATCCTAGCACCAATATTACATTGTAGTTGGTATTACCATCCTAGCACCCTTATTGCAGTCAGTATCACCATCCTAGCACCAGTATTGCAGTCAGTATTGCAGTTAGTATCACCAGCCTAGCACCAGTATTGCAGTTAGTATGCTGCTCGGCCGCAAGGGGGCAGCCTAATTCACCCAGAAGAGGGCAGCAGCTTCGCAGGGTACCCCCTCAACCAAGAAATAGCCACTTAATTAGCAAGCACCGAGGTCTTACTTGGCCCAATTGAGGCTTTCCAAGGCCCATTCTGACCCCCGGCCTGATTTCCCTCAGTAGAATGTAGAGGGCAGTAGCGGAGTATCAGAGGGAGGTGGGGAGGGGGTCAGTTGTACCTTGTTTCTCGTGAATTGTTATTATCGTTCTATTGAGCTATTGTTTCTATGCTTGTACTCGGTGTCTATGCTGAGGCAAGTTAAAGACCCCACCCATGGGGTTAATGTGTAACATGGGGTGGATTAAAAGCAGCCTGATCATCTCATTATTACGTCCGCCTGCAGCTGGACATATAAGCTGACTAAATTCAGATTGCCAAAATTTACAAAAATTCCAGTAAATATATTTTATGTTTCAAAGACAGGTTCTTGGAATATAGTATCTTTTTAATGCTATTTACGTTTAATTTACAAATTCCCGTCTTATCTTATCTTTTCTTATCTTATCTTATCTTATCTGAAAAAATAAGATCTTTTAAAAGCTAAACTTTCCTCTAGATTTAACTCATTCATTTCCTTCAAACCCCACCCTCCCTTCCCCCTTGCTTTACCTCCTACTTCCGCCCTTGATCGTCCTTCTTAGATGGCGCCACAAGCTCCGTCGAGATTAGGGTGGGGGCGCAACACGGTCGGCAATCGTCGTTCGATCGATAAGAAGGCAATGCGCTAATTACGTCCCCCTAAGAACGACAGTCTGATGTCGGTCGCCGAACGTGCCCTGAATCGGTGCAAGGGTCGGGCCCTTCCGGACAGAAATTTGGAGGAGGGTGGATGGGGAGGAGGAGGGGGGGGGAATCTGGAGGTTTTATATAAGTGCCCCAATAACAGACGGTTTTTTTTCCCATATTGCGTTTGATTTAATGTTCACTACGTAATTAATGGATCTCTCCAGGTGGCCTCATGCTAGTGATAAAATATATTTATCTTTGTGAGGTCTCCTTGCGAAACAAAAGCTTTTATAAATGAAAATATGAAAATAAATTGTAAATATATTTTGGCAAAATAAGAATCTGAATCTGTGAAGATTTCACATAAGAATGTAATTTTTACTTATTTACTTAATTATTTATCTATCTATCTATCTATCTATCTGTCTATCTATCTATCTATCAACCTATCTACCTACCTACCTACCTATCTATCTATTTCTCTATCTGTATATCTGTCTATCCATCTATTTATTTAAATATATTTAAACAGGTACACAATTTCAGCTAAAAGCTATTTTGCAAATTATAGGTCCTCTGAGAATTTGATACAAAAAAACTTAAAACACATTATATGAAATAAAATAGAAATTGTATATAATTAAGGATAAAATTTAAATCGTTGAATATAATTTACTACCTAACTTCAAGTCCACCTCATAATTAGTTCACACTAAGTTTATTCCTAATTATTAAATCATATTTTTTTAAATATGAATACAAAGTTCAGGTCCATATTAGAAACCATAGACCTAATAAATTTATTTAACACCTTGTAAATAATATCATTAAAGACACAGCTATTTTCACAAATGCATAAAGCATGATATCTATACATGGCCAAATGTGCCACGTGCATTTTCCATGAGAAGGATAAAAGCAGAGAAAACGCATGGTTTTTAGCTTATTATAACGAGTCAAAAACCATGCGTTTTCCAAGCGTTTATCCAAACGCATGGAAAATGCACGTGGCACAATTGGCCATGTATATCTTTTTTAATCGTAATAGAAATATCTTGAATGAACCGTATTCCCAACATAAGAACCAGAGGGCGCTGCAGTAGTTGTATCATTTGCATGGGCGATAATAGGCCAAGCGACGTAGGGACATCGCAATGGTGTAATTAACTCCGCTAAGTACTCTAGGCACACTCGTTTCTAGGTAACGACTAAAATGTCATTTGTAATTTCCTCGCTTTGGGGAGAAAAAAAAATTCTTAATTAGTTTACACACCACTTGGCAAGACTAGGGAGCTTTAGATGGAAGAAAATGGCTGGAGAAACAAGTCTGGAACGAAAACAATGTCAGCACTCTTTCTTCTTAATTTACTGGGAGTTTTGTGAGATTTTAGAGCTTATTGGTGGATATTATTTTGCCATATTTTGCTATTATGAATTATTAATTTTAATAGAGTATCAAAGCCTACATTTATCTTCAAAGTTGGAGGTAAAATTTTGACATTTTCCCCTAGAAATATATCTGTAACTTGCATTGCAGAAAGCCTAATAAGAGTAGTTTCTAGAATAAAATAAAGAGTTAAAATGTTTAAAATAAGAAAAAATAAGATTTTTTTTTTGTTTAAAGGAATATTGATTAATTCCATAGACATTTATCATATTTTCATACATATTAATATTTCATAGCATCTTCTCTAGAACTTATTGCGCAACAAACAAAATGATATATTGCTACATTTACCCCATGGGTGGGGTCTTTTACTTGCCTTAGCATAGACACTGAGTACAAGACACAAAAAAATATCCCGCAGACATTTCATTACATTCATTTCTATCATTGTTCATCTTCAACTTTCAA
>OW028584.1:3037931-3045431 GCA_932294295.1 Alitta virens
AGCTATCTATCAGTCCATCTATCCATCTATCTATCTGTCTGTCTATCTGTCTATCTATCTACCTATCTATCTATCTAACTATCTAACTATCCATCTTTTTATCTTTTATTTTCTATCTTTCTTTCTTTCTCTTGATTATATTTGAATAAGCCGTTTATTTTTCTTAAAGAGTTATTCCCTTTAGTGAAGGCTGTCTTTAATACAAGTTGAGTCCATATTGTAATTAATAATTTCTTTATTTTCTATAAATTTGTATGTATTAATTTATTATTTAGCTTGTCTATCAAGGGCTAAATAATAATGTCTTCGGAATTCAGATATTAACACATTTAGATATAATGTTCAAAAGGGGTTTATCGTCTTCTCATTCAGTCACGTTCGGTACGAGAACCGAAGCCGCGGGAGCCATTTTTGACAGAAGGTCGTCGGTTGAGCAATCTACGCCGCCGGAATCACGTCAGAGTGACGTCGGCAGCGGGTTCTTCGAGGTTCCAGTCGGCACAGATTGAAACGGACAATATTTGTGTAAATTGTCGTCTGTCTTCGACTTCCGGCGGCAACAAATGCGCCCTCACGCGGCCAGTTTGAGCAGGAAATCACTAAGGCGGCAAAATAGGGGTATTTATGCAGCGCAGGCATGAAAGGCGCCATATTCTTCTCTCTCAATAATAGAGAATTAATAGACCCTAATAGCGGCCACATAGAATGCAATAAAACTCAATGGAAATTAATGTTTTCCTATTAATTTTGTCCCGAGGAAGGAGCGTTCCCAGGTCGTCCACCTATTTCCGCTGGGCGTGGGTTTAAGCTAGGATTCTAGGAGCTTCCATCTTGTCAGCAGATTGCACTGGAAATGACTCCTAATTGAAAAACCCCACTGTGCAAACTGCAACCCCCTTCAACACTAGATGGCGTTGTGTGAAACCCCCCCCCCCCCCCCCCCCCCTTACTGGAGCGTTCCGTCCCAACCGCATTTTACCCAGTTCTGCCTGACAGTTGGCTGCAACCCTGAGATGTTTAGCTGTTCGCAAAATGGCGACTGACAAATGGTCCTTTTTGACAGCTTTCATGTGATCTGATAACGTATTTTTTTCCTCATTATACACACTTAATATTACACAATTTATCCTAATTATTTACTAATAATATCTCTGTATATATATCCAATTGTGTGCTCTAGATATGATATGAAAATCACAGCTTTTAATAAATGCTATTTTAATAGAATTATCAAATAATAAAAGTTGCAAATTATTAATATAAGATATTCAATTAACTAGCTTCAGTAGAAAATTTAAATTATATTAACAAAATGTTTGATAATTTGCTAGATAAATTTCGCTTAAAAAATAAAAAAATATATATCTATATATAGCTAATATTAATCATTTTTAGAGAACAAAAAAAACCTGTAGAAATAAACACAATAGTTCAGCAAAATATTAAACATTTTTATGAGAAACAGGCCATAATATTATATTACCTTTCATAACTGCAATACACAATTTCAAAAATAAAATTACAGCCCAATCCACGTTTCTATGGTGACAAAATTACTCGAAAATTAATAGCTTCTAAAGGAATTTATAAGGCATTAAAAACGATTTAAAAGACATTTTGAGAGAGATTGATCTGAGGGAGCATTGGCTTAAGTATGATTGATTCGTCTGAGAGAGTCTATTGTATTTCAAATTGCAAAAGCATTGAATTCTGTAGAGAATTATGTTGCATAAAATATAGCGGGGCTACTGAGGAATTTTACGGAGAGAAAAGCTGAAGAAATGGACTGATTTCGTCAACATTACAATGAAAAAATCAATATTTATTGATTATAATGTATACAGTTATGGATCTTAACTGAAAATGTGATGTTTTCTCATAATATGAGTGGAAAAGTTGAATAATTGGAAAAAATATGGTCATTAAAAACCGGCAACATATTTAAGACATATCAAAATGGTGTTTTATCATTAACTAGGTTATAGAAAAGTATATTTTTTTGTGTTACCATATTGACAATTGTTATATATTTTACTGCAATGCGTTTTTTAAGCTTAAACTCAAGAAAATCTTTCCCGAAATTCATTCTTTCATTTTTCTGTCTCAGATGCCCCCCCAAGGCACAGCCAGAAAGCCATTGCATTTTTCATAGCCCGTTTTAAGCGATTTCCATCACCTAATTTCTCCGCTTTTCACAGCATTTTCCCCACAAAATCACCCACAATTCCCGGCTAATTCTGTAAAGATTCCTTCTCCAAACATTGAATAACTTATAACTGTCTCCTAATGGCAGTGTAGAGGCTGTTTTCCTCACTCTGAGGCTGGCAAAAATCAATTGTAATTCCACTAGGGGGAGCTGATTTGATTATAACCCCACATTACTCGCTGCTATTACGTAATTCGATATGAAATTGCTTCAAGGGAGAGCTTAATTCAAAAGTACAGGGCCGATTCATTCTATAAAACGTCAAGTCGCCATTACAAAGCACTTACAAAATGGCTACTGTGGAAAAAACTGCCTAGTCTCAATTTAAGACCACCTCACTATCAAGACCACCTCAGTAGTAAGACCACCTCACTATCAAGACCACCTCACTATTAAGATCATCTTACCATTAAGACCGAGGTTGAATTACTGGAGTTTATTCTCATTTAAAATTAATTTTCTTTGTGAGGTCTCAAAGGCCTGCCCAATGATGCGGTTATGAAATTAGGTGATACTTGAATTAGTTGCCTAATTTGTATAGAATGCTTTTTTTTGGGTCATATTTGTCACTTTTGAATAACTTTTCATTTCATATTATGGCTTAGATAAATTATATCTGCAGATTTAAACTTGAGCAACAGTGTTTATATTTTTATGCCGAATATTTGAAAGACCTTATTAAGATTACTAGTTTTAATGGTGAGGCTGTATTTTAATTCATTATTAAGACTAACTCACTATTAAGAAAATGTATTTTTTAAGGTGGTCTCAATAGCAAGGGTTCCCCTTTATACATGGGTAAATTTATACCAACTTAGTACTGAGAGATTCCAATATATATATGATGTTGTGATGTGGACTCATACCACCCAGGCCCGCTTGGTGTCGCCACGGTGGCATTACAATGGCTGCCGTGAGCTGGGCAAGGAACCCCCTTGGCACCAGCAAATCAAATTAGCAAATGGGGTCTTGGGACGAGGTGGAAATTCCTCTTTAATCTGACAATAATTATTAGCCCTGTTTGCTCAGAGTGATGAAATGTGCTCCACACAGCTGTGGACTCCAAAAGCACAAAAGCTGCCTATTTTGGGGAGGAACATTGTAGCTGGGATGGCTACTTATAAACGGCTAATTTCCACTAGGCCATCTGCAAGAGTAGACATTTTATCTCTTGTGACAATTTTGTGAGTGTGCAGCATTTTAGCCCTCCATTTTTCGCAGCATTTCTTTGCAGTTTTTTTTATTATCTCGGATGTTTTCCTTCAGATGGCATCAGAAGAGGCCATTTTGGGGTGTATTTCAAAGAAATATCTCCCAAATATATATGGCCAAATTATGTTATGATAGAATTTAATTATGTACTGGCAAATATTACAAAAAAAAGTAGTTATTTGTAACGCATTAATTAATAGTATTCACTAATTTAATACAATAACATTGGGCAAAATTATACGCATCAGAAATTAAGCATAAAACTACCAAAATTATAAGTAAAAATGCTAAATTATGAAAACTAATATTTAAACAAAAATACATAGAGTTATAGCTTTTGTTGTAATTTACATGAATGTAAACAAACATTTTATATATTTTGTAAACAGTGGCACTCAAGGAAAATATTAAAAAAATATATTAACTGAACTATTTATATTCTCTAAGTCATAATTAATTAATGCTAATAAATATTGCATGGCAGTAGTAACAATATACATGTCAGTTAGTAGGCTTTAATATGCCAATTTAACCTGCAGCCCTTTTGACCGGCAAAATACCTCCACGCAACACCGAAAAGGCGTTACTCAGGGCGCTATGACAGCTGAATGCCAAACCGGCCGCTGCCAATTCCGCCTGTAGGGCGACTGGCCCTTTTTGTGGGCGAATTGGCAGAGTGGCCCGCCCTTTAACTGTTAGGCGAATCATCTAGTCATACCGGCGCAGGCCTAACGCGTCTATTCGGCGAATTTGAGGCATTTTTATGAGGCATTGGCGCGCTGTGCAGAAAATTGGTAGCCCAGGCGAGAAATTACTTCTGGCCCTTTTGCCCAGCCAAGAGCAGTATAAGTCCAATCGGCCTAGGAGAATTATGTGGCCAAATATCCTAATTCAGGCACATTGCAGAACTCCCAGCCCCCCCCCCCCCCATCAGATTAAATGCATTAATTCGCCAATCACTTGCATATTGTATTGCATTGTATTGTATCATATTGTATTGGATTATATTGTATTATATTGTATTCTATTGTACTCTATTGTATTGTATTGCATTCTATTGCATTTTATTGTATTATTTATTGTATTTTATTGAATTGTATTATTTATTGAATTGTATTATATTGTATTCTATTGCATTTATTGTATTGTATTGTATTCTATTATATTGCATTGCATTGTATTGTTTCACTATATTTTATTATATTCTTCTAACACTACTAGTATAGAGCAAGTGAAAGACCCCCTCCCCTGAGGGGTAAATGTGTAACGTGGTGTGGACTCCAAGCAGGCTTATCATCTCATCATTACGTCTGCTTCTGGTAGCTGGTCATATAAGCTGACTAAGCTGCAGACCCAGTGGAATTTCTCATATTACAACATCATATATTCTCATAAAATACAAGTGCTATATATATTGGTGCTTATATTTTTGGTAGTCTGTGCCCGGGCAAGTAAAATACCCCACCCATTGGGTGTAACTGTAGACAGCTTTAAGCACTAGCTTTTGGGCAATAGCCATCCTATAGTAACAGTGGATTTTCTGCAGACATTTTGATGGTAAAACAGCCGTCTGAAGGAACCCCACCAGCGCCATTTTGCAAGATGATAAAAAGCACCCTTTTCAGCCGACACGAAGATTAGCTCTGAGAGGGTAGGGGGCCACGTCTATTAGTCAATTATTTCGGGGCAGTTATCAGTGATTTAGCTGGGGTAATGGCATTGTCTGGGAGCGACGATCTCACCCCTTGTAGCTTAATATTTAGATGGATTGGGGAGGGCGCTTTTAATCAAAATAAAACCACGGGCTTGTAACATCAAATCCCTCTGATTGCCACTCCGTGTGGAAAATTAGGAGAGCCGAAATCTCCGGCGCGTAAGACAAGAGATGGTGCCGTATTATAATTTAATCAAGAGGGAGCCACTGGCTGTCGGCGCCTTAATTCTGCCTATTATCGCCCTCCCTCCATGCGTGAGATATGGGCCAAGGGCTGTGAATTCGCTAAATCATACTTAAAGCGCCGTGATTAGCAAAACCGCCTAATCCCCACCGTTTTGCGCGCTATTACACATTTTGTAATTAAATTAGCATAGAGCTAATTGCCTCACTTAAAACATGGCCGTTGAGGGCGCCACTGCTGGCATTTTGAATTCCCCAGGAGGGTTAACGGGCGGGTGGGGTGTGACCTAGGAATATTTAGAGACCATTAAGGTGGGGGGGGGGGGAGGGTGCAGTACATGTGACTTTTTTACCCTTTCTTAATTAATTGTGCTTTCCTGGTAATCTGACCAATCCTAATCTGACAGTAGATATCAATATTGTTGGTCTATATTTACACAGATGTAATGATGAGATGATAAGGCTGATTGGAGTCCACACCATGTCAAAAATGTACCCCGTGGGTGGGATCTTGACTTGCCCCAGTATAGAAAACCAGTGAAACGCACCAATATTGCTGTGTAGTAATGCCATATGACCAGCTACAGATCTACTTAATGATGAGATGATAAAGCTTGGAGTCCACACCATGTGTTATTTCATCTTTACGTCTGCCAGCTGCAGGTCAAAAAGTCTTAAGCTGACTAAATAAAGCTTAAGAAAGTGCGGAGTCAAACAAGGAGGTTTTTGGGATGAGGAAAAAGCACCCAACATACCAAGCAGCTAGCTGTCCAATATACTCTGCTGGTGTACAACATTCACCCGTACATTTTGATTGGCTTACAGCAGCATAAGTGGACAATATCATACAATATTTCTTTAATAATCAACCAATCTAGCATGTCATATGGCCTAATTTTGCCTCAGCTTATGATCACTGAATCGTGGATTGTCTGAAAGATTGGATCAGCGATCTGTGAATCTTATGGAGTCGGCAGTGGCAATCAGATAGATGGGGGGTGAAAGAGCCTTTATGCAAAATGGAAAGAAGCCGATTCGTCTAATGGAGTTTTCATCTTGCTGCAGTGTTTTATGGACGAATTGACTGTCTGATGTTTGGGATTAAGTGCCTTGGATGTTTTTCTGTCATGAAGGTGTCAGCGACGGCGGACTAATCCATCAGCCGAAGCTGTACCGCTCGATCGCGCCAAATTGAAGGCGCTGGACCGTGAAAAGGATGCGGAAAGAGAAAAACAAAAATAAGCAGGGAAATAGATAAAGTAAGAAAGATATCATACTGCTGTGTGCAAGATTTGTATAACAATTTTTACGTATTTTGCATGTTATCAACAAGAAATTGATTATCTAGCTATCTACCTATCTATCTACCTAGCTGTCTATCTATCTTGCTATCTATCTTGCTATCTGTATATCTATCTGTCTATCTGTCTATCTTTCTATCTACCTATTTATCTATCTATCTAGCTAGCTATCTATTTATCTATCTATCTACCTGTCTATCTACCTACCTATCTATCTATCTATGTATCTATCGAAGTTTATATTTCATGAATGAATCAGATATTTATGTATGTAACTAAAATATTTGTGTTATAAGAATTACAAAATACATTTTATTTATTTATTTATTTTTGCCATTATTTTACAAACACATTTTAGATATATTTGAATCAAAATTTCCTCTTTGTTGCAATGCAGTCAAATTGCGCGAACAAGCTCAGAAAATACTCTCGCCGATTCTGGGCAATTGACAAAATTAGTGGGCAAATATATCCCCCCTTGTTGACACCGTTCCATAGAGAATCTTTTGTGTGTGCCCAATTTGGCGTTAATATTCGATTGGCGCATGCGCACTGGAGCTAGATTACCCATCATCCCTCTCGTTAGTCACGTGACTGATCTCGTGTATCCTCGTCCTGTCACGTTTAAGGCGAGAATTGGGCGATATGACGCTCACAAACTTTTCATGAGTCCCAATCAATATTGTGGGCAGTGATCTGTGATACAGAAAATGGCTGACTGGCCATATAGAAGGAAGGTATCTTATTTTAGAGTTTTAGATCATTTTAAATAGTGGAAAAAAATAGTTTTATTTACAATTTTTCACTATGCATAAGTTACAGATCAGTTGAATTGTGAAAAAAAAAATGTGTGCATTCTTAATAAAGTAGAATTTTTTTTTTTT